>JAYESA010000618.1:0-130065 GCA_036927795.1 Iris macrosiphon
ATATATATATATATATATATATATATATATATATATATATATATATATATATATATATATATATATATATATACATACACATACACATACACACACACACACACACACACACACACACACACACACATATATATATATATATATATAGAAACACACACACACACACACACACACACACACACACACACACACACACACATATATATAGAAACACACACACACACACACACACACACACACACACACACATATATATATATATATACACACACACACACATATATAACTACACACACACATATATAACTACACACACAAAAACATATATTTATACACATACACACACACACACACACACACACACATATATATATATATATATATATATATATATATATATATATATATATATATATAAACACACACACACACATACACACACATATATATATATATATATATATATATATATATATATATATATACACACACACACACACACAAACTAGCACACTAACACAACCACACACAACACACAAACACCAACACCAACGCACGCACAACCACCCAAACACCTAGAAATATATATAAATATATAAAATATAACTCGAGAACTCTAGCACATACTCTCTGAAGCAAAACCATCGCACGCAAAAGCTCAAAATCTAGAAACCAAGTCAAAATGGCCATTCGGTCATTTCGACGAACACATGGAGTGCGGTTCACGAAATCTCGCAAAACGCATACCAAATCTACTCGGAATCTGTCCAAAATTTACCTACGGATTCTAATTGATGTCTAGAACCTAGAAAAAATACTAACTCACTGATTCTAGGTCCTTGGCAAAAATGCGCACGCAAGTAGAACCTACGATAACGAAAACCCCCAAATCGCCCTAAATGCCCAAATCTTCGCGACACGACCTCACGTGTCCGAACGGGAACACATATTTACCCTCAAGACACCCAAGCACGTCTACCTAGGTCCGTCTAACCTAGGACAACACAAAAAATTGGGCCAATCTCGGATTTTATCCAAAATTGACACAAAACCTAATGTCAAAATCTCCAAACACATCCAATCAAGCTCCAACTTCCTCCCACGGGTAGCCCTAAGGTCTAGGAAGGTTCTAAACTACTAATTACACTATATTAGAGTAATCACAAGGAGAAAAATTAGGGTTTACCTCTTGGGAGTTGGAATCCCAAACCAAAGTCTCCAAAAAGCCCCAAATTCACCACACCAAGCTTCCAAGCTTCCAACCCATGCTCCAACACCAATTCTATACATCTAGGTTAGAGGAAAGAAAAGGGTTAGGGTTTACATTAGAGGGGAAAGCAAGTGAAGGAAGAGAAGAAAAATAGAAATGGAATGTGAAAATTGGAAGAAGGAAGAAGAAGAAAAGAGTGGAGAAGAAGAAGAAAGAAGAAGAAGAAGAAGAAGAAGAAGAAGAAGAAGAAGTGAAGAATGGAATGAAGAAATGAAAGGGGGGGCTGCTGGTTGTATCCGGCCAAGTAGGAAAATGGGTTAGGGTTGGGTTAGTAAAATGACTAAAATGCCCTCCAATTCAAGTCATCCTAATTGGGGTTTGGGTTTGGGGTTCCAAATGCACTCAAATTAATCCCTAATCACTCTACCTAACTAATAAAATATAAATAACTATTCTAAGCCAATAAATAAGTCTAACAAGGGTATTGGTTGGGTCTGACATGGGTTCACTAGGGTCTGACATGGGTCCAGGCTAGCCAAAATAATAAAATAACTAATAAAAAAATAATACAACTAATAATTAAATATTAATACAAATATTTATGATAAATACACAATTAACCAAATTAAAATAAAAAAATATTCTGCTCTTGAAATGGGGTAGTGACAAGCCTATCCTCCTTAGAAAATTTCGTTCTCGAAATTTAAAGTCGATCACACTCCCTCTAGGTCAAACCCCCAACAATCACATTCAAGAAATTCTACCTAAACAACATGCAAGATCATGGTCCTACTGGTCGTGTTATCACAGTCTCAATCAGGATCACTACACTATCTACCATAACACAAAAAAAGTCTAACAGGTACTAATGAAGCACACCACAAGGAATGGAAAAGGACAAGAAGAAGAACAAAGAGACAGACCTGCTAACCCGACACCCGTAGCATCGGCCTCCTCGACCGTCAACACATAAGCCCTGCCCTGCTGGGGCATATCCCTCTGCTGGTGCGGGACATGATATTGTGCCACAGGTGGCCTAGCTCCAACTCTTCGATCCTGTGCTCTACCAAATGGAGGTGTAGTGGGGCAATCTCGCATCTGGTGAGCAGCGGATCCATAAAACAAACACACCTTCAGCCTCCTCCTACAAACATCCCAAGTGTGTCCTGCCTTCCTATAGTAGGCACAAGTGGGCACTCTCAGATCCTGACCCTGCTGCGCTGTCTTCTGTCCAAAGGGACGCTTAGCCGATCCCGCACTACTACTAGCACTACCTGAATCATCCCTACCTCTCTTGGACTTGAGCTCCAAGTCATCCTCTACCCTCTGAGGGTCTCCTACTATCTGCTCGAAAGTCGCCTCGCGGTCGCTCCTAGTCAAAGACTTGACCGCCATGACCAAGCCCTTGCGAAACTTTCTCGCCTTTGCTGCCTCACTCAAACCCTCCATAAATCTGCCCAGACGGCAGAACTCCGCTGCGTACTCGTCAACCATCATGCTCCCTTGGACGAGTGCCTCAAACTGGCTCTCCAAAGCACTAAGCGCCACATCTGGGAAAAACTTCTCCTTAAAAAGTCTCTTGAAAACCTCCCAAGTAAGCCCTGGTGCCGCGATCCTCGTATCAGTGCGATACCACGTCAAAGCAAGGTCGAACATCTGACTGCCCGCTGCCTCTATTTGCATGCTGTCTGGAATCTGTGCCAGTCTGAAGATGCCCTCAATCTGCTCTATCCAGTCATCCACGTACAAGATCCCTTCTGTACCTCGAAACACCTTGGGCCGCATCCTTTGGAAGTCAATGATGCTGCCCGGCCTCGGATGCTGAGCCTGATCTGCCTGTGGCTGAATTTGTGCCACTCTGTCCACTGCCGTCATGGCCACCTAGTGGGTGTTCTCAATGCCCAGCCTCATCACATCTACCTGACGGTGCTGCGCGTCCATCATCTCCCTGAAGAACGCAAACAACTGCGTGGCGTCTACTGGTGCAGGAGGTGGTAGAGGCACCACCGGAATGACTTGGGTAGTCCTCGAATCGACAGGTGAAGGAGGATCCTCGAGAGAAACAGATGCTCTCTCAACCGCAGGAGTGGTGAGTGAAGCGGTAGCAGCTGCCTGAATACGAGCTGGACGAGAGGTAGCAGACCTCTCAGTAGCAACTGCTGGAACGGTACGATGGGATCGTGTCTTCGAAGGCATCCTGAACACAGATCAAAAAAAGTCAATACGACGCAAGATATAATTTCATCAAGAAAGGACAGTAATATTTCAAAGGAAAGCAATTTCAGAATAATTAGATTAAAATTATTCCTAGTCATGATTGAGTACACTCTCATCCTAGATCCTATATCCTAGAGCAGGCTCGCAGCAGTACAACTAAATTATTGTACTACCATGACATCGCACTAATTACGAATCGAGACCTGCATGGGGCCGCTACCAAAAAATGTGTCACGATCCACACCCGAAAAATCGGGCATGAGTCGTGGGTACGTCCAGCATACGCCGCAGCATCGCCGGGAGAACGCTGTCAAGGTCTACTATCTAGCTAACCATCTCATACAATTAATATATATACCTGTCAAGATCTTAACTCTAAACGAAGGAGCAATATCATAATGATAATCACAAATACTCAATCACGAATCTAAGCACGATAAGATAATACAGAAATCTAACAACTACAAAGTCTAACCAATAACAACTACTAAAACCACCACAATAATAATAATAATACCATAATATCCAGAATTAAATATAATACAAGGTCTTAATCCAAAATCGGGACAAATTTGGTACCAAAAGCTAATAAATACACAACTAAGGTCCTAATGATCTCGGCTACCAACCCAAAAATCACTACTAAACTAGGGGGTCCCTGTCTGCACCATCGACAGGCTGAGGTCCATAAAACGTCGGACACCAATCCTCCGGATCCTCTGGAAAAAATATGTCCAGTCAGGACTGGAGCAAGTACACCTCTAACAACAGTTCCAGTTAAATGATAAAAACTATAAACAGTTGTAGCAAGGTGAAGAAAATAAAGTATGAACAAAATATATATACATATCACTGGTGTATAAAGGTAAAGATGCATGAATATCTGAAGCAAGATAGTAATGACTGTAAGATACAAGAAATCTAAACTAAGATCAAGTATGTGCACAAGAACGTGTAGTGAGTCCAACAAGAGTACATGTAATGAGTCAAGTCCAAAAACTATAAGTGAGACCAGTCAAGAAATGCAAGTGAGTCTAGACTAGAAAGAATGAACTCGTGTATTTGAAATACCTGTTTCGACATATAAACGGCTAGGGGTAAGTACGGCTCACCGTGCACTGGGTGTGCGTCTGCTATCATTCCAGATTAGACCAGAGAGGGTGATTCCAGTGATTCCAGATGGGAATGTTTACATGTCTACTCGATTATTTCCCCGTCCCGACTAGTATAAGTGAATCCAAGATCCGACACGTAAATCAAGTATGAGTCCAGGCAGAAATATGAGTGATGCTTGTAATGATGCCTGTAGTAATGCCAGTAGGTGATTCCAGAATAGAGGCCAGAAATATAAAATATACGTGTCGCAAGTAAATGAATCCAGAAATACCAGTTCGTGTCATGCCAGAAAATCAGATGATACTATACTAGAAGCTGAATCATAATAATCATCAGATAATAAAAACTATCAAAGAATGTACTCACCTGACGTCCTGAGCAACTGGCGATCCGAACTGGTATCGCAAGGACCTATTATGAAAAGCAAGGTTAAACAGGTTTTTAATGAGTTAAATAAATATAAAATAGCTAAAAACAAGCTTCTAGGGTCGTTCTAGGTCAAACGGGTAAAATCTGGATCAAAAAGTCAACTCTAGGTCTAAAAAGTCAACTCTAGGTCAAATCTAGGTCAAAAGTTGACTTTGGCGGTCAATCGGGTCAACTACGGTCAACTCTAGGTCAAACTAGGGTGCCCTAAAATTTTAGGTCAAAACTAGGTCATTAAGCTAATAAACCCTCAAACTCGCCTCCATGAGATACCGGGATACCCTCGGTATCCGATACCTCAACCTACGTTATAGCCCCGTCTATACCCTCTAAAACATATACGAGCACGTATATATATATATATATATATATATATATATATATATATATATATATATATATATATATATAACTATAAAAATAAAAGCATCTCTAACCTCAATCCTAGGCTAAAACTCAATACCTTGCCCCGATGCTCAATACCTTGAGTATCTCAAGGTATTGAGATACTCAAACCTTACCCCTCACTAACACTAGTTAACTAACTAACTATCTATAATATATACATTACCATATACTAACATATATAACATATATCTAACTATATAGATATATATATAACCTAGTGTATAGGTAAACAACTCAATACCTTACCTCCGATACCCAACTTATATCAATACCTTGGTATATTAAGGTATTGAGATACCTTACCCTCTAATTCTAACTAACTTAGCTAGCTATCTATATATATACTTATATATATATATACTATATGTATAACATCAATATATATATATATATATATATATATATATATATATATATATATATATATATAACCTAGTATTAGGCTATACCTCAATACCTTACCTCACCACCCTCAATACCTTGGTATCTCAAGGTATTGAGATACCCAACTACCTCACTCTAACACTAACTAACTAGCTAACTATCTATACAAATATATACACCTAGCTATATATCTAGGCAATTATATATATATAACACATGCATCTACCTACTTATCTATATATATATATATATCCACACACACACACACACACACACACACACACACACACACACACACATATATATATATACACACACACACATATATAACTACACACACATAAATATATATATATATACACATACACACATACATATATATATATAGAAACACACACACACATACACACACACACACACACACACACACACACATATATATATATATATATATACACACTAGCACACAAACACAACACACACAACCACACACAACACACAAACACCAACACCAACACCAATACACGCACAACCACCCAAACACCTAGAAATATATACAAAAATATAAAATATAACTCGAGAACTCTAGCATACACTCCCCGAAGCTAAACCAATGCGCACACAAGCTCGAAACCTAGAAACCAAGTCGAAATGGTCATTCGATCATTTCGACGAACACATGGAGTGCGGTTCGCGTAACCTCGTGAAACGCAAAACAAGCCTACTCGGAATTGGCCCAAAATTTACCTACGGATTTTAATCGATGTCTAGAACCTAGAAAAAATGCTAACTCGCCGATTCTAGGTTCGTGGCAAAAATGCGCATGCAAGTAGAACCTACGACGACGAAATCCCCAAATCGCCCGAAATGCCCAAATCTCTGCGACACAACCTCACGTGTCCGAACAGAGACACATACTTACCCTCAAGATACCCAAGCACATCTAACTAGGTCCGGCTAACCAAGGGCAATACCAAAAATTGGGCCAATCTCAAATTTTACCCAAAATTAACACAAAACCTAATATCAAAGTCTTCAAACACATCCAAACAAGCTCCAACTTCCTCCCACGGGTAGCCCTAAGGTCTAGGAAGGTTCTAAACTACTAATTACACTATATTAGAGTAATCACAAGGGAAAAAAATTAGGGTTTACCTCTTGGGAGTTGGAATCCCAAGCCAAAGTCTCCAAAATGCCCCAAATTCTCCACACCAAGCTTCCAAGCTTCCAACCCAAGCTCCAACACCAATTCTAAGTTCTACACATCTAGGTTAGGGGAAAGAAAAGGGTTAGGGTTTACATTAGAGGGGAAAGCAAGTGAAGCAAGAGAAGAAAAATGGAAATGGAATGTGAAAATTGGAAGAAGAAAGAAGAAAAAAAGAGTGGAGAAGAAGAAGAAGAAGAAGAAGAAGAAGAAGAAGAAGAAGTGAAGAATGGAATGAAGAAATGAAAGGGGGGCTACTGGTTGTATCCGGCTAAGTAGGAAAATTGGTTAGGGTTGGGTTAGTGAAATGACTAAAATGCCCTCCAATTCAAGTCATCCTAATTGGGGTTTGGGTTTGGGGTTGCAAATGCACTCAAATTAATCCCTAATCACTCCAACTAACTAATAAAAATATAAATAACTATTCTAAGCCGATAAATAAGTCTAACAAAGGTTTTGGTTGGGTCTGACATGGATCCACTAGGGTTTGACATGGGTCTAGGCTATTCAAAAAATTAAAATAACTAATAAAAAAATAATACAACCAACAATTAAATATTAATACAAATATTTATGATAAATACACAATTAACCAAATTAAAATAAAAAAATATCATGTTCTGGAAATGGGGTAGTGACAAGAAGCAAGCATTGGAGCCTCCATGTATAGGTACCAAAGGCCATCACGCCTGATGCCAATCCCAAGCCTCTTTCCCGTGGCCTTCTCCTAGAAAGAACATATTTCCTGATAAAAAAGAATAGTACAATCCAATTGATCAATGAGAGAGCTAAAATAAAGTAAGTTGACCAAAAATGAAGGAACATGCAATATAAATGACAAGGTAACAGATAAAGTATAATAGACTGAGCCAGTACCCCTGATGGGTTGGGATGTCCCATCAGCAGTCTGAACTTTCTCGGGATGCATATGCTTGCTTGTATAATATAATGCAAACTTACTAGATGCACCTGTGATATGCCTAGATGCACCTAAGTCTATGATCCAATCAGTAAGAGATTTAGTGGATTTGCGTGTCTTAACCAGGATACCTTTGCCCATATGAGCAGAGTAACCTGTCACTACCATATTTCTAGAGTATGGGCATTTTTATCATTTGTAATATTTATATATATTATGTTTATAGTTACGTAATATATTTAATATGTTATATTATTATTATTAATAATATGGGTTAGTAAGCCAGACTTGACGTGACCATTAGACTCAACCTTAGACTAGACATTTTCGGTCCCACTAGTTAATCTCTTTTTATTTAATTAGAAATTTGTTAAACCCTCATTAGGAATAAAAATCTCACAAATCAAATAACTCGTCATGCAAACCGTAGAGGGTATAATGGATATTGTGCATTAGCTAGCCCTAGGTTCAATTTGGCCGGCACTATATAGGAGAGGAGTGTAAACCCCCTCGATTTATTCTGTAGATAGTTAGAGTGGACCAAAAAATTTTTTGATAGAAGATATTGAGGTTTAGAGTAGAGGATATTTACCTGGAATTTTAATCCAATTAATTTAAACCATTAGCACACCCTATCTTTGTCTAATTATTCGGAGCCCATTATCAGCCCATAAATTTCGTACAAATATTGTACTCTCGACTCAACTCGCCAAATTAGGCACTGGACTTTTCTGACTGTTAAAATCAACTTTTGTGTGCTCTAAATTAATTACACAACATTCCGAAAATTGTAACCCGTATTTAATTCCGTATCGGACACCTGTGTTGTTACCCTCGATTTTGGGGTATCAACTTAACCCGTTGAGCCGGACCAACTAAAGGGTCCAAGACTGACTCCAAGCCTCCACCACTTTTGGCCTTTGTGCCATTTTCGGATTTTGACCCCGCGGGCCCCAATTAAATTAAATTCGCGGAACGCATTATCTCTATTTAAATCGGGATTTACCAACTTTGTATATTCTATTTTTATACTAAATTAATCCCAATGCCCTTCAAATTAGACCCGCGCCTAACGCGCAACACTCCCTCACCATGATAATTTTTAAATATATTTTTCTCCAAAATTTTTGCGTCATTTCATGTGTCCATGCAAATTCTCAAATTTACGGGGGCTTATTTGCAATTAATAAAATTGTTGGCAACATCCCATTGGTCATGATTAATTGAGAGGGTCCCAATATAGGGTCCCAATCTCACCCACCTATTCCTCATATGAAGAAACCCTCTCCTCTTCATGTTAAATCTCATCCACCCATTTTTGAATGGATGGATCCCAACCCTCCATCCAATTCCCAATCCCCTATAAAACATCCCATCAACTCACCCTCATCCTCACAACTCCCCAAGCAGGCCCTAATACCAAGGAGAAGCCTAGAAACTCCCCCCTCTCTCTCTCTTCTCCCTCCCCAATTTATTCTTCATGCAAAGCAAAGCTTTCTTCTTCCCTTATTCTACTTCTCCCTTTCTTCTCTGAGAGTGTCACGCCCCAGTCCCAAAATACGTAGGACTAGGACACGTAACACGCCAGCCGTATGTATACGAACTCCAATATATGGAAACCATATACACACGTACGCTGTACATGAATATCAATCCACAAGTGGTATGAAATGTAATACAAGTCACAGGATAAAATCTAAATCTCATCCACAAAAATCAAATATAAATAAATAACCAGCATCTATGAAACTAGACCTCAATATAGGTATCTAAGGATGATAGTTGGATGGAAACAAATCCACTACCAACTCGAATATAAGAGCAAATACAATATGAGTACAACACCACAACACAATATAAGAATACCAACTATCCATCACAGCTCGAAGAGACGACATCCTCGGATCACATATAACCATCCAAATCTGTGCTCCTGCAAATACTCAAGAAAAGATACACTTGGCAGCGGACCAGGTCCTCAGAGGGACGTAACAAGATACAGAAAATATGAGCCAATTTGAATATAGTAAACATGCATATGGTTTAAAAATAAATAAGTACGCTGTACAAGACAATCTATATGAATGCAAATGAGGACAATTTTTTGACGTATGGGCAAGGGTAGGCTACTCGATCTATCTTACAACTCACACACACGTCAATGGACATCAGAAATCGACATACCGCGGGGGTAGCGACCAGCGAAACTCCAGAAATTGACATACCGCGGGGGTAGCGACCAGCGCGACACACGCCCGTAGTGCGAGCTATATACTATGGTTTACCAGAGTGGTTAAAAGCCCATACGCCTAATGATTGTCCTCTATGATACTAGGTGCCATGTGTGTGTCAACATATCTAATACATAGTAATGACTAGAGAAAAACTACACATGCAAGAACTATACAGAAATAAAATAAATAAACAGAAATATAAATAGCATGCAAAGTACTGTAAATAATTTGGCAAGGTTTCTTGCCTGGGGTCCTGCTGCTGGTATGAATCAGAGTCCAAGTCACAGTCCAAATAGCCTATGTATTACAAATTTATCACGTCAAAAGATAATTTATTTTAATTTATTTAATTCTGGAATAATTACTTTAAAATCCTATTTTAATCTTATTATTCTGATTTTTATGTTAATTCCTAAATTTTGTCCAAAGAAACTAAATTTTATCAACTCGAGACTCATGGCACACAAATCGAGGCGATCTGTTGACCAAAAAGTCAACCGATACAAACTCGACTTTTATGCATGATTTTCTGTAGATTTCAGCATCAAAAACATACTAGAATTTACGGCTCGTCCGAATTCAAATTCGTTTGGGAATTATGGCACATACAAATTTTGTATTGTACACCGATGGTTAAATTCTAACCTAGAAGTTCTACAGAATTAACAGTATGTAAATACTTCGAAATAAATTCAGGGAAAAATACATATCGATGATCTCAACATTAGCTTTCCAAAACTTTAAACAGTTCGTGATTCTGATTCCTGGTTCTCCCGGAATCGCAAAAATATTGAAACACATCTATTTTCGGACATACTGTGCTCTACAAATTTTCCAGAATTTAATACTCATAATTTAGAAGAACAATTTATATAATCAGAAAGCTAACCTCATTATTCTTTTAACAAAAAAAAGTTGAGCACGTTTGGAGTCCGGAGCTAGGAGATATCGTCTTTTTAATTCGTCATAACTAGTAGAAAATGAGGCTGAATTTATGACAAATTTTGACTATTTTTTGGACGAAAAAGAGAGAAATTTGGGGAAGAAAAATATGAAGGATAAGGTATTTATAATGGTGGACACTACTTAATTAAATACGACTAGGATTGGTTAATTTGGATAGGATTATGATGAATTTAAATAAGGATAGGATATGCATGAAGTTGATTTCCTAGTAGGTTCAGGATTTGAATTAATTTAAAATAGAGTTTGAATTTATCTCAATAATTTATAATCTTAAATATAATTAAAGATAATACAAATAATTTATAAAATCTTATTAATATCTATTAACACTAAATTAGCATCTATCTAATATTAAGACTATATATATCCAAATAAATCCTAAATAATTTTAAAATCTAAATAAATTTCTTAAAATTCTAAATAAATTACAAAAATATAATTAAATATTTTAAACTAAAATAAATATTTGGTAGGAAGGACATGCAAGTATGGTCGTATAGTAAATCATAGAAGTCCTAAAAATTTATGTTTTCTAAGTTTTAATTACCAAAAATTCTAGAAAAATCTCCAAAAATCTAAAATAACCTAAAATAATTCTAAATGAATATTTATATAAGTAAATATACTAAAAATTTTATTTTCTAATTAACTAAGAGAATATTCTAAATAAATTCAACATCTATAATAAATATAATAATATAAAATATACACAAAATACCTATTTTGGGTGAGGGAGTTTACAATCTACCCAACTTAAAATAATTTTGTCCTCGAAATTAAAATAAAGCATAATTTGTTAAATCCTTCACATTCATACATAAGGTACGTCAATCACAATATCTTTCAAAATTTAAATAACAAAATCTATTTAAATCTATCGCGATCACTTCAAAATTAAGATAACCACTGTTTAAATCAAAATTGAACCTGTCGTAATCTATTCTCGATTTTTTTTTTTAATCAACATTCAAATCTAACTCAAGTCTATATGATATCCCACATCAAAATTTATATCACCATTTCCAACTATCATAATCTCCTCTAGACTTTGAGCAATAAACAATTCTAATCAAATCTTATTCCTATTCTCAAATTAAGAATTTTGTACTCTTCAAATATTTAAACTCAATTTACATCCTCAATATTTTAAATAGGTGTCCCAACAATCAAAATTAAACTTTTAATTCAAATCATCAAATTGTAAAATTTAAATCTAATTCACCAGTTGTTCAAGTCTAAAATTCTATATTTATCCTAAAAATTTAAATCGATGATTTATCCTTCAATATTCAAATTTTAAATCATGTGCTCAAAGTATAAATATTGGGTCCTCAATATCAAGATTTTTAAAATTCATTAAATCCTCATTATCTTAATCCTTCTTTAAAATTCTTCATATTTAAAAGGACTTAATCTCTCAATCTAATCCTACTTGATCACAATCTAAAAGAATTCTCCTCAAGTTTAATAATGCAATTTTTACCCAACTTAGAATTTACCCATCTATCACATAAGGCTCTTACACTTAAGAAAAATATTTCTCAATTTATTTTCTCATGTCATTCAATCCTCAAAACTTTAACACCAACTATACCATATGTGATATGCCCTTAATCAATTATGAAAGATAGTCACCAAATAATGTGATTGGCCTATGGGGTATATCTTGTACTATCCGTGTATCACCTATATCCAAGCACGAGATTTCGTCTTTCCGAAACAAGGAAAGACGGAAAGCAACGGAAAAGGGTTCAAGGAGGGGTAATAGAATGGAAGTATGGGAATCAAAGCGTTTAAAGAATTCAAATGGGAATTGTCAAGACAGTTGTGGATTGAAATCTTAATTTGATAATTTTCTATTCGCATGCTCACATCGGTGCAGTTATATACTTGATATGATATGCTTTGTCGTATCTAGAGGGTAAGTATATTTGTCTACTGGTCCACTATATATCTCAATCTACGTAAAATACTATTGCGAAGGGCGAATCTAGCGCATTATGGCTAGCTAGACCATAATACACTGATTCTGATTAGACAATTTGTATTAGTGTGGTTGATCAGGCCCCAATAACACATATGTCATGAACAAGCTCGATATAAGATTAAGCTTGCAAAAACTAGGCTATAATAGCAACATAATTCAAGGTAGCACAGAAAATATAACGCTGGATTATGATGAGAGAATGTACAAAATAATTCAAGTTCGCAAAAGCAAAAATAACATAAGCAATAATAATAAAAGACTCTACAATCTCTACAGTTATCATACAACCTCCTTATCTAAGTCGCTAGTCGACCAAATAGGGCAAGGACCTCTAAATTCTATGGTCTGAATAAACACTGTCGTCTTTTGCTAGCATGCGATAAATATCATTCGGTTACACTTCAATTAATAGGTCAAAAGACTATGTGATACTAGGTGTCAAACATTATGGTAAAACTTCTAACTAACTCTAGTAGTGTCTATACTACTCTTAAGTCTTCTTAATACATCAAGGGGTAATAGTATAACAATCTAAAGATAAGGAATTCTAGGTTCACTAGATATTCTAAACTTAGTGGTGTGTCTATATTCTCGTTGTATTCTTAATAGGTGTGCTACTCTAATTATCATCCTAATAACAGGGGTTCCTATATTCTAGCAGAAGACTATACTCAAAGAATTATTAGGGAAGCACATGAATCAAGCAGGATACAATTGTTCAAAATAGAACAGATAGGAGGAGATGAATCACAGTCAATTGTGGATGAGATCCTATACTCAAGTCCTAGGTGCAGGCTTATTCGGAACAGTAACGTAACCGAGACAATATGCTCTCGACCTGCATGGGCCACCACAAAAACATGTCACGCCCCAGTCCCAAAATACGTAGGACTAGAACACGAAATACGCCAGCCGTATGTATACGAACTCCAATATATGGAAACTATATACACACGTACGCTGTACATGAATATCAATCCACAAGTGGTATAAAATATAATACAAGTCACAGGGTAAAATCTAAATCTCATCCACAAAAATCAAATATAAATAAATAACCAGCATCTATGAAACTAGACCTCAATATAGGTATCTAAGGATGATAGTTGGATGGAAACAAATCCACTACCAACTCGAATATAAGAGCAAATACAATATGAGTACAACACCACAACATAATATAAGAATACCAACTATCCATCACAGCTCAAAGAGACGACATCCTCGGATCACATGTAACCATCCAAATCTGCGCTCTTCCAAATACTCAAGAAAAGATACACCTGGCAGCGGACCAGGTCCTCAGAGGGAGGTAACAAGATACAGAAAATATGAGCCAATTTGAATACAGTAAACATGCATATGGTTTGAAAATAAATAAGTACGCTGTACAAGACAATCTATATGAATGCAAATAAGGACAACTTTTTGACGTATGGGAAAGGGTAGGCTACTCGATCTATCTCACAACTCACACACACGTCAATGGACATCAGAAATCGATATACCGCGGGGGTAACGACCAGCGAGACTCCAGAAATCGACATACCGCGGGGGTAGCGACCAGCGCGACACACGCCCGTAGTGCGAGCTATATACTACGGTTTACCAGAATGGTTAAAAGCCCATACGCCTAATGATTGTCCTCTATGATACTAGGTGCCATGTGTGTGTCAACATATCTAATACATAGTAATGACTAGAGAAAAACTACACATGCAAGAACTATACAGAAATGAAATAAATAAACAGAAATATAAATAGCATGCAAAGTACTGTAAATAATTTGGCAAGGTATCTTGCCTGGGGTCCTGCTGCTGGTATGAATCAGAGTCCAAGCCACAGTCCAAATAGCCTATGTATTACAAATTTATCACGTCAAAAGATAATTTATTTTAATTTATTTAATTCTGAAATAATTACTCTAAAATCCTATTTTAATCTTATTATTCTGATTTTTATGTTAATTCCTAAATTTTGTCCAAAGAAACTATATTTTATCAACTCGAGACTCATGGCACACAAATCGAGGCGATCTGTTGACCGAAAAGTCAACCGATACAAACTTGACTTTTATGCATGATTTCCTGTAGATTTTAGCATTAAAAATATACTAGAATTTATGGCTCGTTCGAATTCAAATTCGTTTGGGAATTATGGCACATATAAATTTTGTATTGTGCACCGATGGTTAAATTCTAACCTAGAAGTTCTACAGAATTAACAGTATGTAAATACTTCGAAATAAATTCTGGGAAAAATATATGTCGATGATCTCGATATTATCTTTCCGAAACTTTAAACATTTTGTGATTCTGATTCCTGGTTCTCCCGGAATCGCAAAAACATCGAAATACATCTATTTTCGGATATGCTGTGCTCTACGAATTTTTCAGAATTTAATACTCATAATTTAGAAAAACAATTTATATAATCAGAAAACTAACCTTATTATCGTTCTAACAAAAAAAACTTGAGCGCGTTTGGAGTCCGAAGCTAGGAGATATCATCTTTTTAATTCGTCATAACTAGTAGAAAATGAGGCTGAATTTATGACAAATTTTGACTATTTTTTGGACGAAAAAGAGAGGAATTTGGGGAAGAAAAATATGAAGGATGAGATATTTATATTGGTGGACACTACTTAATTAAATACGACTAGGATTGGTTAATTTGGATAGGATTATGATGAATTTAAATAAGGATAGGATATGCATGAAGTTGATTTCCTAGTAGGTTCAGGATTTGAATTAATTTAAAATAGAGTTTGAATTTATCTCAATAATTTATAATCTTAAATATAATTAAAGATAATACAAATAATTTATAAAATTTTATTAATATCTATTAACACTAAATTAGCATCTATCTAATATTAAGACTATATATATCCAAATAAATCCTAAATAATTTTAAAATCTAAATAAATTTCTTAAAATTCTAAATAAATTACAAAAATATAATTAAATATTTTAAACTAAAATAAATATTTGGTAGGAACGACATGCAAGTATGGTCGTATAGTAAATCATAGAAGTCCTAAAAATTTATGTTTTCTAAGGTTTAATTACCAAAAATTCTAAAAAAATCTCCAAAAATCTAAAATAACCTAAAATAATTCTAAATGAATATTTATATAAGTAAATATACTAAAAATTTTATTTTCTACTTAACTAAGCGAATATTCTAAATAAATTCAATATCTATAATAAATATAATAATATAAAATATACACAAAATACCTATTTTGGGTGAGGGAGTTTACAGAGAGACCCTGACCGGACTGCGTAGCCTCCCGCTGACCGGACGGAGCTGCTCTCGCTGACCGGACGGAGCTGCTTGCTGACCGGACGGAGCTGCTCTCGCTGACCGGACGGAGCTGCTCCCGCTGACCAGACAGAGCTGCTCTCGCTGACCGGACGGAGCTGCCCCCGCTGGCTGGACTGAGTAGCCTCCCTGATCGGACTGAGCTGCCCCCGACCGGCCAACTGTGCTCTCCCGACCGTCGGACTATGCAGACTTCACCCCATGGCTGACCCCGACCAGCTGTGCTCTCCCGACCGGCCACTGTGCTGGCTTCACCCAGCCGGCCGTGAACCTCCGACCGGCCGACTTCCCTGGTTCCTCCCTATTATCATACTTCCACCTTCATCACCACCATTAGCTCCCTTCATCACCACCATTAGCTCCCTTCACCACCACCATCACCACCACCACTGGACAACACCCCCGGCCACCTTCTCCAGCCAACAGCACCGCGGCGAGGTCGACTCTCCCCTCTCTCGATTTAATTTCCAAAAATTAGTATCATGTTAAATAGGATTTGTTTTATATATGGAAGTGTGGAATGATATCTAAGGTTGTGTTGCAATGTGGATGATATACATGATTAGTGTGGGTTTATATTGAGCTATGTGTTTAAGGTTTATATTGGTTGAGATAAAAAGAGAATTTATGTGAATGTGGAATTTAAATGACTTGAGGATGGGTTTAATAAGGCTGACATGGTTTAATATTTATGTAGTATAGTGAGCATGTATCTTGTATTATAAAGTTGGTTTTGGATGTTGAAATAAGTGGAAATGAGGGTGAATACAACTTGTGAGAAAATAAATACGATATTGGACAAGTGACGATGATTGAATAAGGTGATCAAAGACTTGGGGATTCGACTTGTAGTATGTCGAAGAAATATATTTGTGTTAAGGTGCATTGTGAATTAGGAATGTTTCCTACATGAGGTATTACAATATAATCAAGTTATGGATTCGAGGAAAAGTGAGTGTTTGACCTTTAAATAAATAATCGGGGTCTATGGTACATGATGGAAATTGTAGATTTAATTATGGAGGATTAAATTGAGAAGAGTGTACAGACGACTAGTTGAATTGCTGTATTGTACCGATAGTCAACTGTGGTCAACCCCCCTGGTGTCTTGTCCCTGGGAGTCGTATTTGAGACTGAGTCTAGAAGTAGATGTGTGTAGCACACCTGCCTGTCCTAAGTGGGTTATTGATTCTGATTTGTATCTCTTCTCTAGGTATTGCGGGATCTGAGGACTTGGACGCAGTACCCGATCCCCGTCATCAGTAGCCGCACACAGGCAAGTGTACCTTGCCACCCTGTATTTTAGATTACATATACTTGTTGTTCTTTATGTACATTGTGCACATATTTATGTTGACGTTCAATACCTCGTGTCCGGATCACAACTGGGTGCTGACGTTCTTCGTAACATCTTAGATTAATTGTTAGAGGCTTTGTAGTACCTCGATGCACGTACTTGAGTACATCGACACCCCAGGACACACTTATACACTGTGATCGTGTCAGATTCCTGTATCCTGATACTGACATCATGACCAGAGACTAGGACGACCTTAGGGTCGCGTCTGTTGAGTTATTTCCTTGTATCGAGACTGTAGTTAGAGGTTCAGGTTCAACACATAATCGTTGACCGCTTGGGAAGGGGAAGACAGTTACTAGACGTTTGGGCTACTGTGCACGCGCTTATATATATATAGTATTTTCTAGTGATACCTGTTTCTAGTATAGCTGTTTCACCCGTGTAACTCTTTGCCCGGAGCTGCGGTACGTGCCGTGTATTTCCGTGTCCGGAGCTACGATTTTACTTTGGACAGCCCACGCGTCGAACATTGTCTTTAAACTGTGTCACACTAGTTGGTTATGATAGAGTACCCTGTCGTGCACTTGTACTTTCTGTTTACTTGGCATGCTATATTTCTGTACCTTGTTACGTCCCTCTGAGGACCTGGTTCCCTGCCATTTTTGCAGCATAGACGATTACGGAGCACTTGGAGATACTGATGGAGTGGCATATCTTGCGAGCATGGTACCAGGTACTCACATTATATCTACCGGCATTATGGTTATTTTATATTGTTTATTCATCTGCTGTTGTAGCCTAGTTTTGTAGACTCATACTTCTTCTCTAGTCTATTCGAGTTAGTGTGTTATTGGGCGGCTGACCTTAGCACATATAGCTCTTTCTTGTAGACTGATGTACATTGTGGATTGAGACATAGATGTTTACATATATGGAATATCTAGATAGTGCCCTTTATATTACAGCTTATACGTATTCGAGTTAGACCAGAATCTGGTCGAATGCGTAGCTAGCGTGTCACGTATTCCTGGTCCTACGTATTTTGGGACTGGGGCGTGACATATTTTTGTGGTGGCCCATGCAGGTCAGATTTAAATCGTCTTGGTCACCTGACTGTGCCAAGCGAGCCTGCAAATTAGGAAAAGATGTTATAATTGTTGAATAGGATCTCAATCCATAATCGATTTTAAAACTCTTTGTATGTGATTATCGCCCTTGGACTTCCACTTTGCATTCGTTCAATCTTCGTCAATATCGCTATCCTTGTCTCTCGTCCACTATTGTTCGGGGAGACGAATGCTTGTGACTGATGATTTCCCTCCAGAAGAAGATCGAAGACCAGACGACAGAAGACAAAATTCGTATACCTTTTTCAGAGAAGATAGTTACCTTATCAGGATAGATTGATGGGTTCTTTGGATTCTAGATCTAGTATGGAAGGTTGGCAAGAGAGTTGGACCCAGTAGTACCCTACCCGTGCTTAATGTAACAGTGATCTTGGAAGTACTGAGAGCTAGAAGGATTGATAATCATGACCTAGAATGAGGTATGGGAATGCATAGCCTGATGATGGAAACTAGTGGTTGTATATGATAGCAATGCTAGGAATAAAGATTATGAGCTAGAGGAGATAAAAAATTTAGGATCTCACTTGGAAGATAAATATCGAATTCCAGGAATTCTAGTATGTGCTTGAGTGATACCATTATTATACTTTTGACTTGGAGAGATGAATAACGAAAAGAAGAAACTCGAGGAATAAAATTTTAGGGAAAATTGGAGGAGAAGAGAAATTATACCTTAGGCAGGGGAGAAAATTTTCTTTTAAAGGATTAATGTGGTAAACAGAACAGGAGGAGTTATTTTGAGGTTAAGTCTGGACAATGACACCGTCCTAGCATGAGTTGATTGAGCCAATACCACGCGATACTAGATTGTCGACGTAGTTGCATTTATATTTTTAGGCCACCAGGTTACCCTGAGTTGAGTTCAGGGAGCCCAGGAGTATGGTGCCCATCTACCTTAGGGGTATACAATGCAGGAGGTGAACCAGTGTACTACCATGTTATATCAGAGTTGAGGATATTTTTCTAGAGGATCTTCTAGGCCTGCCACCTGACAGAGAGATGGAGTTTGTTAAAGAGTTGACTCCCAGAGCCGAGACAATTATTCTCTCGTCTTCAGACTAGCACCGATATAGTTGGTTGAGTTGGAGATCCAAAGTAGAGGATCTCTTAGACAAGGGTTTCAGTCGGGCTAGTGTTTCCCCATGGGAAGCAACTATCTTAATCGTGCCGAAGAAGGATGAGACAGTATACTTGTGTATCAAATTACAGGGGGTTAAGGGCTGTAACGAATAAAGAACAAGACCCTATGCCATGCATCGATGATTTATTTGATTAGCTTAGCGGCGCATTTGCATTCTCGAAGATCGGTCTCAGATCAAGTTATCACCAGATCAAGGTACGGAGAGAGGATATTCCGAAGACGGCTTTTTGGACGAAGTATGTGCTTTATGAGTTTTAGTCATGCCGTTTGGTTTAACCAACGCGCCAGCAGTATTCATGTGTTTGATGAACAATGTTTTCCGCCAGTACTTAAATAAGTTCGTGGTGGTATTTATAGATGACATCTTGATATATTCCAAGAGCCAGGAGGAGCATGAGAGACATCTCAGGATTGTGTTGGAGACACTGAGACATGAGAGGCTGTACGCCAAACTCAGCAAATGTGAGTTCTGCTTGGATAGAGTACCATTCCTGGGACAGATAATCACCGGAGATGGACTATCAGTAGACCCTGAGAAGATAGCTGCAGTAGAGACCTGGCCTACCCCTACATCAGTTACAGAGGTTAGGAGTTTCCTCGGACTTGCCGGATATTATCAGAGGTTCGTGGAAAACTTTTCGAGGATAGCTATGCCTATGACGCGACCGACGCGTAAAGGCGAAGAGTTTATCTGGACCGACGAGTGTCAGACGGCTTTTGATGAGTTAAAGAAGCGTCTGACATCAGCACCGATTTTGACACTACCCTCAGGATCAGGAGGATATATAGTGTACAATGATGTGTCAGGGAGCGGATTGGGATGTGTATTGATGCAACACGGCAAGGTGATAGCCTACGCATCGAGTCAGTTGAAAGTTCATGAGAAGAACTATCCGACGCACGACTTGGAGCTAGCTGCGGTGATATTTGCACTAAAGCTATGGAGACATTACCTTTATGGTGAGCGTGTGGAGATTTATACAGATCATAAAAGCCTGAAGTACGTCTATACTCAGAAGGAGCTCAATATGAGGCAGAGACGTTGGCTAGAGCTAATGACAGATTATGACATTGAGCTACAGTACCACCCTGGCAAGGCGAACGTCGTAGCAGATGCCTTAAGCAGGAAGCCCATGGCATACTTTCTGACAACGCAGCGACAGTTGCTAGAGGATCTCCAAGAGCTTGGAATAGAGATCGTATTGCCAAGCATGGATGGACAGATGGCCAGTCTTGAGGTTCAGTCTACTTTGATTGAGAGGATCAAGGCAGCATTGCCTACAGATGCGAGATTTCGACGTCTGCGAGAGAGAACAGAAGCCGGCCTGCAGACAGGACTCAGGATTCATGAAGATGGAACGTTGAGGTGCGGAGATCGCCTATATGTTTCGAGTGGCGAGCTACGCCAAGAGTTGATGACCGAGGCTCATAGCTTGATTTATTCCATTCATCCCGGGGGTACGAAGATGTACCGAGACTTGAGACAGCATTTTTGGTGGCATGGGATGAAGAGAGAAATTGCAAGATTTGTGGCAAAGTGTTTAGTTTATCAGCAAGTCAAGGCTGAACATCAGAGGACTGCAGGATTATTGCAGCCACTGCCCATTCCCGAGTGGAAGTGGGAACACATTACCATGGACTTCGTCACAGGATTTCTGTGAAGCCCTAGCAGGAAGGATACAGTTTGGGTTATCGTAGACAGACTCACCAAGTCTGCACAATTCTTGCCCTTCAGAGTTGGGCAATCCACAGAAATACTAGCTGACATGTATATGAGGCAGATAGTACGATTATATGGAGTGCCTGTCAGCATCGTATCGGATCGTGATTCCAGATTCACGTCACATTTTTGGCGGAGTATGCAGGAGATCCTAAGAACTCGCCTCAAGTTCAGCACTGCGTATCATCCACAGACTGATGGACAGTCAGAGCGCTCGATACAGATATTAGAGGATATGTTGATAGCGTGCATGATTAATTTTGGAGGATCTCGGGAGGACCATCTATACTTGATGGAATTCTCCTACAATAACAGTTACCAGGCCAGCATACAGATGGCACCCTATGAGGCACTATACGGCAGGAAATATAGGTCGCCAGTTTATTGGAGTGACGTAGGAGAGCGTCAGATACTTGGTCCAGAATTGGTGACACAGACAGTAGAGAAGGTCAAGCGGATTCAGAGCCACCTGCGCGCAGCACAGGACAGACAGAAATACTGGGCAGATGCGCACCGCAGACCATTGGAGTTCAAGGAGGGTGACCACGTATTTTTGAGGATATCGCCCACTCGTGGTTCCATCAGATTCGAAGGCAGAGGCAAGCTGAGTCCGAGGTATATCGGACCTTTTGATATTCTGGAACGAGTTGGCGAAGTGGCTTACCGTCTTGCATTACCTCCATCATTAGAGGGAGTACATGACGTATTTCACGTATCGCAGTTGAGGAGATATGTCGCAGACCCTAGCCACGTGCTTGATCATTCGGAGATTACAGTCGGGCCCAGCCTGTCTTACGTAGAGCAGCCAGTTGAGATTCTCGATCGCAGCGAGAAGACTTTGAGAGGACAGACGATTCGACTGGTCAGAGTGGCATGGAAGCACCATTCACCAGGCGAGTCTACTTGGGAGCACGAGAATTCTATTCGACAGCGATTCCTGTACTTATTTGAGGAGCAAGGTACGATTCCACGTACGACAATTAATTACTAGTTATTTTAAAATTCTGTTAGATATTATCGTGCTTTACTTTTAATTTCGGGGACAAAATTTTTCTAAGTTGGGAAGAATGTAAACCCCCTCGATTTATTCTGTAGATAGTTAGAGTGGACCAGGAAAATTTTTGATAGAAGATATTAAGGTTTAGAGTAGAGGATATTTACCTGGAATTTTAATCCAATTAATTTAAACCATTGGCACACCCTATCTTTGTCTAATTATTCGGAGCCCATTATCAGCCCATAAATTTCGTACAAATATTGTACTCTCGACTCAACTCGCCAAATTAGGCACTGGACTTTTCTGACTGTTAAAATCAACTTTTGTGTGCTCTAAATTAATTGCACAACATTTCAAAAATCGTAACCTGTATTTAATTCCGTATCGGACACCTGTGTTGTTATCCTCGATTTTGGGGTACCAACTTAACCCGTTGAGCCGGACCAACTAAAGGGTCCAAGACTGACTCCAAGCCCCCACCACTTTTGGCCTTTGTGCCGTTTCCGGATTTTGACCCCGCGGGCCCCAATTAAATTAAATTCGCGGAACGCATTATCTCTATTTAAATCAAGATTTACCAACTTTGCACATTCCATTTTTATCCTAAATTAATCCTAATGCCCTTCAAATTAGACCCGCGCCTAACGCGCAACACCCCCTCACCATGACAATTTTTAAATATATTTTTCTCCAAAATTTTTGCGTTATTTCATGTGTCCATGCAAATTCTCGAATTTACGGGGGCTTATTTGTAATTAATAAAATTGTTGGCAACATCCCATTGGTCATGATTAATTGAGAGGGTCCCAATATAGGGTCCCAATCTCACCCACCTATTCCTCACATGAAGAAACCCTCTCCTCTTCATGTTAAATCTCATCCACCCATTTTTGAATGGATGGATCCCAACCCTCCATCCAATTCACAATCCCCTATAAAATATCCCATTAACTCACCCTCATCCTCACAACTCCCCAAGTAGGCCCTAATCCCAAGGAGAAGCCTAGAAACTCCTCCTCTCTTTCTCTCCTCCCTCCCCAATTTATTCTTCATGCAAAGCAAAGCTTTCTTCTTCCCTTATTCTACTTCTCCCTTTCTGCTCTGAGAGACCCTGACCGGACTGCGTAGCCTCCCGCTGACCGGACGGAGCTGCTCGTTGACCGGACGGAGCTGCTCTCGATGACCGGACGGAGCTGCTCCCGCTGACCGGACGGAGCTGCCCCCGCTGGCTGGACTGAGTAGCCTCCCTGATCGGACTGAGCTGCCCCCGACCGGCCAACTGTGCTCTCCCGACCGCTGGACTATGCAGACTTTACCTCGCGTCTGACCTCGACCAGCTGTGCTCTCCCGACCGGCCACTGTGCTGGCTTCACCCAGCCGGCCGTGAACCTCCGACCGGCCGACTTCCCCGGTTCCTCCCTATTATCATACTTCCACCTTCATCACCACCATTAGCTCCCTTCATCACCACCATTAGCTCCCTTCACCACCACCATCACCACCACAACTGTACAACACCCCCGACCACCTTCTTCGGCCAACAGCTCCGCGGCGAGGTCGACTCTCCCCTCTCTAGATTTAATTTCCAGAAATTAGTATCATGTTAAATAGGATTTGTTTTATATATGGAAGTGTGGAATGATATCTAGGGTTGTGTTGCAATGTGGATGATATACATGATTAGTGTGGGTTTATATTGAGCTATGTGATTAAGGTTTACATTGGTTGAGATAAAAAGAGAATTTATATGAATATGGAATTTAAATGACTTGAGGATGGGTTTAATGAGGCTGACATGGTTTAATATTTATGTAGTATAGTGAGCATGTATCTTGTATTATAAAGTTGGTTTTGGATGTTGAAATTAGTGGAAATAAGGGTGAATACAACTTGTGAGAAAATAAATACGATATTAGGCAAGTGACGATGATTGAATAAGGTGATCAAAGACTTGGGGATTCGACTTGTAGTATGTCAGAGAAATGTATTTGTATTAAGGTGCATTGTGAATTAGGAATGTTTCCTACATGAGGTATTACAATATAATCAAGTTATGGATTCGAGAAAAGTGAGTGTTTGACCTTTAAATAAATAATCGGGGTCTATGGTACATGATAGAAATTGTAGATTTAATTATAGAGGATTAAATTGAGGAGAGTGTACAGACGACTAGTTGAATTGCTGTATTGTACCGATAGTCAACTGTGGTCAACCCCCCTAGTGTCTTGTCCCTGGGAGTCGTATTTGAGACTGAGTCTAGAAGTAGATGTGTGTAGCACACCTGCCTGTCCTAAGTGGGTTATTGATTCTGATTTGTATCTCTTCTCTAGGTATTGTGGGATCTGAGGACTTGGACGCAGTACCCGATCCCCGTCATCAACAGCCGCATGCAGGCAAGTGTACCTTGCCACCCTGTATTTCAGATTACATATACTTGTTGTTCTTTATGTACATTATGCACATATTTATGTTGACGTTCGATACCTCGCGTCCGGATCACAAATGGGTGCTGACGTTCTTCGTAACATCTTAGAATAATTGTTAGAGGCTTTGTAGTACCTCGATGCATGTATTTGAGTACATCGACACCCCAGGACACACACATACACTGTGATCGTGCCAGATTCCTGTATCCTGATATTGACATCATTACCAGAGACTGGAACGACCTTAGGGTCGCGTCTGTTGAGTTATTTCCTTGTATCGAGACTGTAGTTAGAGGTTCAGGTTCAACGGACAATCGTTGACCGCTTGGGAAGGGGAAGACAGTTACTAGACGTTTGGGCTACTCTGCACGCGCTTATATATATGTAGTATTTTCTAGTGATACCTGTTTCTAGTATAGCTGTTTCACCCGTGTGACTCTTTGCCCGGAGCTGCGGTACGTGTCGTGTGTTTCCATGTCCGGAGCTACGGTTTTACTTTGGACAGCCCACGCGTCGAACATTGTCTTTAAACTGTGTCACACTAGTTGGTTATGATAGAGTACCCTGTCGTGCACTTGTACTTTCTGTTTACTTGGCATGCTATATTTTTGTACCTTGTTACGTCCCTCTGAGGACCTGGTTTCCTGCCAGTTTTGCAGCATAGACGATTACGGAGCACTTGGAGATACTGATGGAGTGGCATATCTTGCGAGCATGGTACCAGGTACTCACATTATATCTACCGGCATTATGGTTATTTTACATTGTTTATTCATCCGCTGTTGTAGCCTAGTTTTGTAGATTCATACTTCTTCTCGAGTCTATTCGAGTTAGTGTGTTATTGGGCGGCCGACCTTAGCACATATAGCTCTTTCCTGTAGACTGATGTACATTGTGGATTGAGACATAGATGTTTACATATATGGAATATCTAGATAGTGCCCTTTATATTACAGCTTATACGTATTCGAGTCAGACCAGAGTCTGGTCGAATGCGTAGCTGGCGTGTCACGTATTCCTGGTCCTACGTATTTTGGGACTGGGGCGTGACAAGGAGGGAGCCTCCCTCAACCTCTATTTTATGTTCATGAAACCCTAGATTTAGTTCTTCCCCAAAATCCTCATTCCTTCACCAAATTTTAGAAAATCAAACACCAATTCCTCTCATTTTTTTCTCTTCTAAGAAACCTAGAAGCTTAGGTTTCAAGGAGCATTGGAGAAGAAGAAGCTTGGCTAGAGAACCCTTGACTTTGCATTTGGAATCCATCTCCCAAGAGGTAAAATTCTAAATTTTTTTTTTAAAATTATGTTTTCATGGTTTTGTTGGCCATTAGGAGCCCACCCATGGTTTAGGAATACCCACAAGTGGTGAAAGTGAGTCTCTATTGGTTTCTATAATATTTTTTTCATGGTGTTGTATGCACATTTGGGGTTTTATTTTGTGTTCATGGGTGTATTTTCTCCATTCTTTATTGTAATTAATCACATTAGATACAAATAGATGTATTTAATATATATTTTTATTATTAGTTGAGTAAAGGAGAATTTGGCATGTAGAGTGGTTGGGTATCATGGGTATCTTGATTCATGCATAAAAAGTATTTGATAAAATGACTAACAGAGAGTGTTGAGAAGGAAGTATGAGAGTGAGTGTATCATGTGGGTTGGATACTTGTGTATCATTGATTCATGTATGCATTGTATTTGGTGTGAATGTGTGTGAGTTGGAGATTCAGGTTAAAGTGTGTAGGGATATTGGTGTGTGTTCGTTTTCAGTAGCATCATATTGGGCATATAGGAATCACCATCCAGTTGGAGAGGGGGTGGTCCAGGGGTTCGATTAGGCAGGCTTTGGGAAGTGCAGGCTCGAGATAGAGTGTCTAGGTGTACAATTTTTGTATGGTGAGTCTGTGGAGAAGAGAGAAATTATTCAGTTTCAGATTGGAACAACAGTGCATTGGCTTTGGGGCACTACAGGCCAGCAAGGGAAGTTTTAGTTAGTATGATGTTCGGGTGCAGGTAATCAGCAGTCGGGGCAAAAGTCGAAGTGCAGCATAGTTGGGGGCTTGGTACAACGGATATGGTGTAATACAGAAAATAATGTGTGGTATCAGGTTTTGTGTATCTGGGTGGTACATGAGTTAAGTTTCCAGGTTAGAGTATCATAGGGGTTTAGTTGCTTCAGTTGTATGACAAATATAGTGTGCATCGAAGTAGTGTGTTAGTGTGTAATAACAGCAACAACCATGTTCAAATATTGTTTAAGCTATTGTAGAGTATAGGTGTCAGAGAGTGTGGAGACTTAGTATGTTGGTTGTGTTCAAGTGAGGTTCTTAGAGTGTATCAGTGAAGTGAATTATGCAGTCTTGCACTAATGAATAGATACATAATTTTGCAACAATAGGCACCTAGTTACAACATCAAGTAGGAGATAGTGTTAGTATTTTGGGTTGCATTGTATATATGAGTATTGAATATTGGAGAGTGGGGTGGGAGTTAGAAAGAGTTGTACTAGGCATTAAGGATGTTAGAGTTAGTAAACAGTCAGGTAGAACTGTGCTCAGGTGAGCTAGTAGTCTGTAGGGGATACCTGGGAGCAATGGTTTTGGGAGAGTCTGATGTGTGTCAGTGATTAAGGGTTCATGGAGGTAATCTGTACTTGGGTTTCAGCACACCTGCAGTATAACGAGTACCACAGTGAGATGTTTAACACATGAATGTGAGTAAATATCATTTCACACTTGAGTATCCATGGTGTCAGTTAGGGTGGTGCTCATATGTTATTTGGGTTGTGCAGAATGAAGCATCAGTAATTGCAGAGGTTCATTCCAGTTTTGGACTTAGTAGGGAAGTGTAGGTGCATGCAATGTAGGTAATGCAAGTCCATAGGGTATTGGCAACTGTGGACCAAATATCATAGGTTAGGTGCACACCTATGTGCTAGATGAAGGATGCCAGGTTATGTATCAGATACTAGGGTAGTTAAGGTATTTTAGTATATTAGATATGTTAAGGTATGGTTATTAGCTTAAGATAAGTTAGATATGGATATTGGGGGGTCAAGTATTAAGCTTAATACTAAGATATATGATTGTATACATATATATACACTAGTGTTTATGACCTAGTATGAACCATATCAGTCAGAATGTCCTAGCACAAACCTAGTATCACTAGTATCATCTTAGAAAACCTACCACATAAGTAATTTTGAACTCTAACCTTAGAATTGACCTAAAAACACCACCATAGCTAGTTAAACATGTTATCACTTCAAATCACTCCTTAAAATTGTTATTCCATATTTAGGCCTTTGTGACTCCATTTTGGACATCGATCCTCACACATTGCTCATGACCACAGGCGAGTACATTCTCTGACAGTTTTTATTATTTTGATCATTACTATAATTCTAGTTGTAGTATATATTTGATTCAGACACAGCGGATACACGAGATAGTATCATAGATACCTGTCATGAGGAGCCGTGATTGGTATCCATCGTACTAGTTGGAAAAAAAGAAATATTAGCAAGTTATGTGATCATACCCCACCTTACATGCATCATAGCTCACCCCACATATTACGTAGGGTATAGCCTGACCATTTACATGCCTCATAGCCAATTATATATGATTAGCCTGACTATTTCTCGCATCATAGCTAACCAGATGGTTAGCCTGACCTCACATGTATCATAGCCAATCATATATAACAAGCAAGATCTAGTCCCAAGTCGATCACATAATGAACTGATATTTTATGATACTTAGTTAAAATTTCTATTCTTTTATTCCAGTTCATTCATTGCTAGTATTTACCCATATTTGTTTTACTGCTAGTTAGTTCTATATGATGGTTACATGTCTCTCTAGTATTCCTTATCTTCCAGTATTTCTTTTTTCATGTATTTCCTTACACTATTTTATAGTTTTTGTCAATATAACTGAAATAGCTGTTAGTGTTTGTACTGCGCTCCAATTCTGAATGGATAATATTTTTCAGAGAATCTTGAGGATTTTTATTCTACCCATTATGGTCCAGGAGTAGATGGTGATTATATCCCGAAGATCCTAGAGGAGCTACTCCACATAGAGGAGATGCCACCCGCATTTGTTTAGATAGCACTTAGCCTAGTTTATTTATGTATTAAATTATTCTAAACTTTGAGACTTGAGTTGTATTATGTTGAGACCTTATCCATATTGAGATAGCTAGACTCTAGACTTATTGTTATTATTTGATTTGTGCTCTAAACTTATGTCTGAACTTCTTTTATATCACTTTCACATCTTATCGTGCCATTTACCTTCTCTATAGTTAGTTATTGTGATTGAGTACCTTATGAATTAATGATCATATGCATATTCATTATCCTTATGGAGTTAAGATCATTGACAGGTTATTTTGTGAGTTGTGTTAGTATTTTTGAGACCTAGACAACGTTCTACTGTCGATGTTGTGGCGAAGGCTGGACGTACCTATGGCTCATGCCTAAATTTTGGGTGCGGGTCGTGACATAACCAAGATAGGTAGTGTCATCAAGATCCTGAGTGACCGGTCCCTTGCCCTTATAACTCTTAACATAAAGTTTGAACAAACGTAGTTCCTCCAGCTCTGTCATCTCATCTCTAGTTATTTCGATAGTGGTATCCTCTGCCACAGCTAGGTGAGAAACTACCCGACCTCCACATCCCCTGCCTCCTTGACCTGCATGTCTACCTCTTTGTCCTCTGTCTTCTCGTCCACAACCAGAATTACGGGATTGAAGGCAGTTTTAGCTAAGGTTTTATTTCTTCCTGTAATTGTAGTACTCCATGTAATCGCTGATAGGAGCACTAAGAATCACTAATGCCAAGTGGACAGCCAGTGAGTTCTCGCCTTTTATCACCTTTTGTCTGATCTCCTCTTGCTCCATCGATGCTATAACCTCATCCAAGGACAGAAAAGATGGCATATGACACATTGCTGTCCTCCTAGCCTCAAACTACCGGTTCAGACCCTTGAGAAAATGAGCCACACGCCTACGCTCAAGGTAATATTTTTCAAGGAGAACATTTGTCGGGTTTTGGAATGATAGCGGATCATAGTGGTCCAAGTCCACCCATAAGCGACGTAGCTCCGCTGTATACTGGAGTACTGTCTTCTCCCTTGTATGGTAGTATCAATCTTTTTCTCAACTTCCATCATCAGTATTACGCTCCCAGCTCCAGAGTACATCCCATCCAATATCTTTCAGACATTAGTTGCACTGTAGATCGACTCCACCATCCCAGCTTTTGATGGAGAAATAGAAGACAACAGCAAAGAAACTACCAGATAATTAAGGTGACTCTATGTGCTCCACTCAGCACTCGTCTTATCCTCTTGCTCAGTGCACTCTACCTGCACATATTTTTCAAGTCCTTTGGTCTGAAGGTTCAATAACTCCCCCTAGACCAACTCAGGTAGTTTCTCGTCCCCTCAAGTTTAATGTCATTGGGTAGTAACCCTATCTTCTTTATCACCTGCGACGGTTCTGGTGCGGGCATAACTACCCTACTGGATGAGGTCTCCTCCAATTTGGACTGAAACATCCAGGTCATTCCTTCCAGAATCTCCTTCAGCTCCTGACTAGTCACAGGTGTTCCTATCTTCACAGTTGTACATGAACGAGATCAAACACAACTTAAATATGGGCCGTGCGACTACATGTGATCTCGGCCATCTATCTATACACCTCCAAGTTTATATGGTAGGAGAAGTGTACGATGGGTAGAACTCGCCTACGCCAAAGTATGACGAGCAGAGTACATTGCCTCCCGAAGGGTCTAATGACACCTACAGGGGACGTCGACGACATCGAGGGTGGGGGGTCTTCCACTCTTATAGAGAGGCGTAGGGGGCATCCACTCACGGAGGGAGACGTAGGGGTAGGGGGTCCACTCACAGAGGGAGGCTGAGGGAGGGGGAGGCCATTCACTCACAAAGGGAGGTAGGGGGTCGGGTGAGAGAAGGGGGTGGAGAGTTTTTTTTTCTTTTTGGACTCAGAGGGAACACTACCACCAGCATAGAAAGCTGCATCCTCTTGATGAGGGTGGCAACCCACAGGGATCTCAGTATTTGTTCCTTGGGAGTCACCATCTTCTCGGAATGCCGAATTGTCATAGAGGTCTGGGGGATTATAACCCCCAGCTTGCGTAGCCACCTGGGGTCCTAAGAAAGAACTACCCCCAGCGTCTGACAGCTTCTTCTTTGAGCGGGTGCCCTAGAAAACACCTTCCGGAGGTTCCACTGCTGTTTTTGGTATTAAACGAAAGAATAAAAATGTATTCAGGATAGGGTTTATACGATTACCTCCTTATTTGGTTTACAAAAAACTTGTACAATTTGATCCTATACGAGGATATGGGAGTATAATTTATTTAATCTGGGTAGATGATTGCTATAGGTGTCTGATCTGCGGTCGATCACTTTAGCCCTTGGACTACACGATGTTGAAGAAGTGCCGTAGAAGACAGGAAGCAGCTTTGAAGGTTGTAGAAGAGGGTGGATGCACGATGCCAAAGTCGTCGATCCCTACTCTTTGCCTGAGCTCCGGATTCTTCTCTCTATCTCTCTCTCTCTCTCTCTCTCTCTCTCTTTGACTTGGATCTGATATTGGTTTCTTGACCAACTTTCTGACCTTTTCAATTTGTCGACCTTGTTCCTCATTGATAGAGGTCTCTATTTATAGAGTTTTAGTGACAATGACCACTCCGTCGGTGTAGAAACCGAGAAGTGGAAAGTACAGCACCCTTTTACACAACGGTTAAAATAACCAATGCCTGCGTATAGATGATCCTTTGAATGAGCGTGTAACACGGGTCCAACTAAGGGACAAAACACGTATAATCGCTACGAAGATCACGGCATAGAAGCCACGTAGGTAGGTATCCATTGTGTAGAAGAGGTTGGCATAAAAGCTAAATGTCTGTCACCATGGCAGAGAAGCCAAATAGTTATCAAATCGGTATAGTAGCCGAATCGGCGTAGAAGCCGAATAGGCGTAGAAGCCGAGTGGTCATAGAGGCCGAGCAGGCATAGAAGCCGAGTGGTCATAGAGGCCGAGCAAGCATAGGAGCTGGATGGGCGTAGAAACCGCTGCGTACCGTGTCAGAGTGCTGATGTGGACGTTTTAGCCAGAATTATGGCTTTTGAAGATATAATCAAATCTTTTGCATTAAATGCCGAGATTTGCCACCATCCTGCGCATTAAATATGGAGGCGTGTTTTTGAAGGTCTGCAACCCCTTCTGCGCATCAGTCGCAGAGACGTGCCTTGAGAAACTGTCACCGCTCTAAGCATTTAGACGTAGAGACGTACCTCGAGCAACTGTCATCGCTCTGTGCATTGGATGCCGAGACGTGCCTCAAACCCCGTACGGAGTGCAGCTTTTGATGTGGCAGGCAGTTTGTCTACTGCAGAACGTAAACAGCTCGTGTCTGCTTGTGTAAAATAGGACAGCGTATCCCTTCGTGCTTTGAAAAAGCAGTTTACGCAAAGGGGATGGCAGTAAATGACAGCCTGGGTTGCAGTGCTGTGCCATCATTATAGCCGTCGTCTGGGTAGTCGAGCCGTACCCCTTTTGTCAGAAGTCCAGACGTCAGGTTCATTGTAGGATCTTCATTGCAGGGTCTGACAGGTTCACTTCGAAGAATACGAAGCGTCTCTTGTACACCTCAATGCTGCATCTGAAAGAGGATGAGTTTTACGCCCTAGGGGTAATAAAGTACCCCGTTTATGCTGAAGTGGTTTGGACGTACTGCCTTACGCGGGTGGCCTTTTGAGCTTTTAATATTTTACGCTGGGTTTAGCGGAAAAAGCTCTGTTGCACGCTTGGTGGCTTTGAAGGCCTCTGCTTACGCTGCTCTGCACCAATATGCTGTGTATAGCCATCCGGCATATTTTTTTATGCTTCTACAAGACCCCCTTCAAAGCTTTCAAATTCCTCAGAATTTGGAATGCTTTGAATGAAGCATGAACCGCTCCTCATAACTCGAGACGTTTCTGAATAGGGCATTGAAACGGTCGATACTGACTTTATGGCAGATTTATTGGGGACCGGTGTGACCTCTTTCGCCTATAAAAAGGCTGGGGGAGTTAACCTGTTCTCTCCATATTTCCATTACCACGCAGAGATGATCGCCGGAGTTCGTCGGGTCGATCTGAGGAAGAAGGAGATCATGTTATTCCAGCGTGTAAGGAGCCAAAAAAGACGGCGTCTTCGAGCAAATGTCCATTGCAACGATGGATCATGGAAGGATATCTTAGCCTCCCTTGCTCGGGATAATCAGCAACTTTATATGGTGGTTCTTTGGGAGAGACGAAGAATCATATTTCACCACGCTGCTTGCAAGTGGTGCCCTCTCCAGTTACCTCTGGTGACGAGAGGCAGACAGACCGGCTAGAGTGGCGGTGGTCTGCAGGAAAGCAGAATTACCCTGCTTTCCTTCTGTTGGAGGATGGGTCATATGCCCAGTTTTTTATCCTCCTGCCACCGATCATCTTCTTTGAGGAAGAGGAAGACCGTCACCAACGTGAGAACCCGTCAAAACAGCTCCTCGTGCGGTCTTTCGACGATGATGAGGGAGCCCCCTTGTCGACGGAGTTTCCCTCAGATGTAACCATGAAAAATAAAGAAAAAACCCCTTGTAGACAGGATTTCCCTCATATATAATCATGATTTTGATTTTAATAAGATCGTCTTTCTTCTCCGCATATGATCGTTTTGCCATACGTTGCTGTGAAGTCTGAATATGTGTAGCTTCGACACGTCTGATTATTTACGCCGACTCTGTATAGAAAGAGTGCTAGATCCTGTCCTTTATGCATAGCGAATAGTCCATAGAACGTTGTTGGGCATTTTGAATATTTAGAAGAACTGTTCTGCTGCTAAGACTGAGGAACCGCGTAGAGTTTTTACTTCTGATGAACAGAATTTTTGTTCAGACTTCATCTTCAAGAATGACCTCTCAAAAAATCCCTTGGAACAGGGTCGAGAAATGGTTGTCGAGCTGAGTTTGCCATTTTGATAGACGAGATATTCAGACTGGAGCCTGGATGAATCTCCAATAGACCCGAAAAGAGTATTTTCTCAATGTTTGAACTCTGTATGCTTCGGATACTTGGGATATTTTGAGGTCAAGAAGGAGTATCTTCTGTGTGAACTCTTGTAATCGACCGTCTTGAGAACTATTCAGACATATGGAAAATCAGAGATCCGTAGTGTAGATGAGCTAAAAATCCTTAGTTCATATTCTATTGAGCGTAGAAAGCCACCGAGCGTGAGATTGTAGATTCGTAGCTGCTGAGCGTGAAGTCGTAGGTTTGTAGCCTCTCGAGCGTAAAAGCTACTTAGCACAAAGGCATCCGGGCATAAAACCATAGACTGATAGCTTGCGAGCGTAAAACCGTAGATCTGTTGCTGTCGAGCGTAGAAAGCTCCTTAGCGTAGAACTGTAGATTTGTAGCCTGTGAATAAAAGAAATCTTCCGAGCATAAAGGTTGCGGATCTGTTGCCTCCGAGCGTAAACTAAATGCCACCGAGCGTGAGATCATTGATTTGTTATCTGCTGAGCGTAAAGTCGTAGGTTTGTAGCCTCTCAAGCATAAAAGCTATCGAGCACAAAGCCATCCGGGCATAAAACCATAGACTTATAGCTTGCGAGCGTAAAACCGTAGATCTGTTACTGTCGAGCGTAGAAAGCTCCTTAGCATAGTAACCGCTGACCTATTTTTGCCCGAAAAACTCTTTAAATTTGCTGACTTTCGTCTTTTGAGAGTAGTGGGCTGACGTAGTACCCAATCATAACCAAATATTTAATTTGTGAGATTTGGTTAGGGTTTCGAGGAGCCCGTCTGAGGGTTCGAGGAGTCGGCCCGAAGGTTCGAGGAGTCGGCCCAAACTCTATATATATCGCAAACTTTTGAGAGAGAAAAAACTTTTTATCCGTCTTCTGCGAAAGAGAGCCTTCGATCGTTTAAGTTTTTTCCCCTCGTTCTTTCTCCGAGCACTCCGAGTTTTCAGAAATAACGCCGAAACAAACCCCCTCCGCTAAGGGAAAGAGCACAGGCTCTTCTTCTCGTTCTTCTGCCCCGGCGAGAGAGTCTTCGGTCGGGCAAGGTGAACTTCCTTCTGAGCGAAGCATCCTGCCGATGAGTAGCACACCCGGCTTTAGAGGTATAGCCTTTGGGATGACAAAGAACGACGAAAAATCCTTCGCACACGTTGAACGTGACCGTGCTAGGTCCTCTTCTGTGCTGATAGCCCCATTGAGGAAGATGACGTACGGAGACATTTTCATCTTTTAAGCCCACATTTCTAATGTGCCAGCGTAAAAACTCTATGTTTTTGCAGTTTTGAGCGTAAAAGCTCTGACTGTCGAAAACTTGGTGTATACTATATAAAGTTTTAGTTTTACGCCTGTGGATGGGACCTCCGGCGTAATAACTAGAATTTTGGCAGTCTATCGTAAAGCACGGACTGTATACCGCCAATTACGCTTCTGGATGTAATTTCCGACGTAAAATGACCAAATTTTGTACAGTCTTGGCGTAAAGCACAGACTGTCGTCTCTTGGTCTTTATGTTGCAAGATTTGTAATGACGTATTTTTCTTGCACTTTCGTTGTTAACTTGCATGAGTCTCCACTGGCCGAGGTGATGGGTTCCGCTGCCGGGATGCTGCACTCGAACTATCTGAAGGATCTGTCGCACGTAATATTTCCTATCTCCGGACCCCAGTATCCTGAAGGACGAGGGATCTTGATATCGGCTCAGGGCGAGCGGACATTGCTGAACATGATTAACGGAGAGCCCCTAACGTATATAGACGGGGACCAGTACATTAAGCCGGCCTTTCTCTTTGGCGACATGATTGACAAACAGTCCCAAACGAAGCCCAAGAGATAACCCTGGGTTTTCCCCACCGAGAGTGTGGTCTTGTATCTGCCCACGATGCCGAAAGATTATCCCATCTCGGCTTTCTTCTATGCCATACATTCCAGGAGGATGTCGTGGATGCTGACTCCCGATCTTCACGGCAAGCCGGGGAAGATCTTTCATCTGAAAGGAGCTGACCAGGGGTCGTTTATCAGCCGTCCCTCTGGCGTCGTGACGTTGTTCAGGGGACTGTGCCTGGGCAGCGTCCCGAGTGAAGACAGTTCAGTGATCCAGCCGGTCCAATTGCCGACTTTCTGCAACGACTTCATGGTGCGAGGGGGGTATACCCCAAGGAGAATCCTCGGTGCAATGGGTGGATCACCCCAACAAACCTCCGATGGACTTGCCTAGTTGACTGGGCCTTGAAACATTTTCGGAGAGAGCTGGAGGTCATCGGACTGTATGCTGCTATGAGTGCGTGGGTTGCCTCCCAACCCTAACCTATTTCTGGCACTGATGGAGCGATACATTTCGCTCAACGGGACCTTCGCCACTCCACTGGGGGAGTTGGGGTTGGCCCTCTACGAAATGGCAGTGATCTCGAGACTGCCGAGACTATGTTCCCACCAACCGGGAGTTGGAAGACTCGGACCCTCGGGTTGTGGAGGTGTATCAGGAGCTGATGTGCCACTACTTTGCGTGCACTGCTTTTTATAATGAGCCTTCTGATTTGGCTCACACCACTAAGTGGATGTCCTACCTTTTCTTCCACCGGGCCAGGGCCGTCAAGTCGGAGAAAGTTTCGGGGGGCAAGAATGTGCCTGTGAACTGTTTGGGCGTGCTCAGTGCCCAGGTCGTCGAGAATCTTATGGAGGAGGCTAAAGCTCTAGATCAGATTCTCAATGACGGGGTAGGAAAGTACCCTGAAGGCACCAAGGCCTATAGTTACTTGAGGCGCTATCGTAGGCCTTTGTCTGAGGAAGCACGGCTGGCGGGCTTTCTCTCCCTATGGCTGCGTCGAGTAGTGGTGCCCGGCATCGCGTCCGCGGACCGCATTCACCGGAACATCCTGTGGCCCGCCGTTCGTCTGGTGTTCGGGGCAAGACTGGGCTTGCTCCCTGCCATGGTGTGCCGTATACAGGCTGGCCTGAGGGCCATGACTGACGGACTGCTCGTTGATGAAGCTCGGCGTGATAGCTTTCCCCGGGTAGAGTTACCATACCTGTACTTGATGGGATGGTTAATTCTCCACAACCCCTGGGTGATGTCTCCCGGCCCTGACAGTAGTTCGGGGGGTAGTTTCTTGTTGAACTACAAAGACTCCCTCTGGAACGTGAACACAGTCTTAGACTGTCGGCTGGTACTGAGCCTCGGCCATTGCTGGAAGATCCTCTGCACTGTCCCTTCTGTGCATCGTAATCAGTCGAGGATTAGGCTTGAGGATTTAGGTGGAGAGAAGACCAATATTTCTCCGAAAGCTTTTAATTGGTTGGTTTGCATCAGACCCTCCCATTTGCTGTACAGAAGCGAAGATCATTGCTTCTTCGAGCCTTACTTGTCCAGTCAGTTTGCCAGGAAGTTTGGGTACGATCAGCTGCATGTGGGCAATGCCGTCACCAGCTTCAGGTCCAGGGGCGGACTCATTGATGGAGCCAGAGGATGGCGGTATTTTATCATGGGCTGTATAGGAGTAATCTTTATCGTGTCGGTCGTCACACTCTCCACGGAGCTGTGCATCCTCCATTCGTATGCCCAGTTCTACGTGGCGATCAACACCTTCCATCACGATTTTGACATGCGTGGAAGCTTTAAGGTGCCTTCTCCCAAGTCTGGGGGAAGAGTCGAAGTCCCCTCGGTTTCGTCCGACGAGGGTGAGGGGTCCGTCACTCCGGATGAGCCCCTGGTGTCAGTGCCGAGGTGTGAAGTGCCTCCGCCTGCGGGGGCTTTGGCAGTCTCCGGGAAGCGAAGGGCTCCTGCCTCGAAGCAGACTTCCCCTCGCAAGAGGAAGAAGAAGACGGTTGCTCGTTCTCTCCGGATTCCTGGCATCGAGGCTCCTAGAGAGGAACCTGCTGTCTCTCCTGTTGGGGATGTCTCTTTGATTGGAGGTTCCCCGCCTTTCGGAGAGGGACCCTCAGTTTTGGCTGGTGTTGCCGGAGAACTCCCGCTTGAGGCTGCCATTGCTGCCACTGCCTCCGGTAGTGGAATAAAATTGCCTGCGTGGCCGAGGCAAATGGGAGAATCTTTTCCTAGACCAGCAACGGATAAAACTCCTGCCGCGTCCGTGAGCATGACTAGCGAGATTCCAGCTGACGAACCTCAACTTCGTCTTGGTGAAGGCTTGGTAGAGCTCCTGGCGATGTCGGTTGGCCCACCTCCTTCTCCAGGTATGACAGTTCATATCGCGTCATTAAGGTGTGATATAGCTACATCGGCTGCAGACGCGGAATATATACCGTTGGCTACGGGTAAAGGTCATCTTTATGTCTCCTCTTAGAAAGATTACTATCATATTGATATCAACTTTCTTGTCCTCTTCTCAGGGGATGGCATCCACGGGAAGTATAGCGTTGAAGCGCCTTCTGGCTCTGCTCGGGCTCCTAGCGATGATACGGAGGCGTTCGACTTCGAGGAGGAAATACCTTCGGGGGCCAGCTCGCCCGGAGTAGTTTCGTCACCTCAAGAGGAGGACGAACCCGTTATCGTGACCTTGCCTCTTGCGAGTATGCCGATGACTTCGACCGTCGTTGTCGCACCTTCTTCGGTCGCACTACCCGTCGAGGCGATGGCTGTGGCCACCTCGTCTGCAATCATTCCTGGAGGGGAACTCGCCAATATCGCGGCCACTCCTGACGTTCAACCAGATCTGGTTGCGCTGACTGAGCTGTATACCAGCCTCTTTTACACCAGTTTGAAAACACTGATATCAATGGTGTTGGCGAAGAATCTAGATTTTGAGCGTCTGAAGAAGGCTTCCCAGTTTTTGATTGGGGCGGTTAAGAATTCGGCGATTCTGGGGTAGCTGACGCCCTGGAGGCGATGGTTAATGGGTTGGAGCAACCCATTAACGAATACTTACAGCTGACTCGGGACAGTTTTGAAGCTGAGGTCCAGGCCATATACGACTTCATGACTGCACGGTTTACCAAACAGCTGGAGAGCCTAGATAACTCCATCAAAGCACATAAGCTGGAGATGGATAAAAGAAAAGCTGTCGTGGAGGAGGCTCTTGCTCTTCAGACGAAGTGCCAATCCGAGCATGAAGGGAATGTAGCGAGGGCCCGCAAGTTAAAGAAAAAACTCGCTCAGGCAGAGGAGTGGGCTTCTCAGTCATTGGCAGGTCTAGATGTAGCGACTGGTCGACTAAGCACAGCACGACGGGATCTGGAGCATGCAGAAGCTGCCCGAGCTGGCTTTCTTCGGGCAAGGGCCGAACTGTCCTTTATGAACGATCCCGAGGCACGGCTGGAACAGGCCCGCGCTGATGCCTTGGTTTCCAGGGACGAGAGGGTAGCTGCAATGGCAAAGCTGATTCGCGATCTGACCACTCCCCCACAATGATGTACCCTTTCTTCTTTTTGCTTCCCCGATGTAATTCTGCTCTTTTGGGGAATAAATAAAGCGAATCTTTTCGGACTTTGTGGACCCATCATTTCGGAATGTAAATGACAGGTTGGGCGAGAGTGATATCAGAGGTAGTATGGACGTGATAGACTCTCGATAAACTTCTAGCAGGACATACCTATTCAGAGGTCATACAGACATGATAGAATATGACCTTACTAGTTTCGTTTTGGAAGTAGTTTTGTCAGAATTGAGATTCTCGCTATATTCTACTTGATTAGAGGAGGTTTAAGCATAGTACCTCTTCAGGAATTTACCGTTGATAGGAGCCATGAACAGGTCTCCATTAGGCTGGCTAACCTGTAAGCGTCGTTAGAGAACGTTGTCTCGATCACATAAGGGCCTTCCCACTTGGGCTGAAATTTCCCTTTACTTCTCTGAGTAAGAATCATCGGCCTTCTTACGGCTAAAACTAGTATGGACGTGATAGACTCTCGATAAACTTCTAGCAGGACATACCTATTCAGAGGTCATACGGACATGATAGAATATGACCTTACTAGTTTCGTTTTGGTGTATGGATGTGATAGACTCTCGATAAACTTCTAGCATGACATACCTATTCAGAGGTCATACGGACATGATAGAATATGATCTTACTAGTTTCGTTTTGGAAGTAGTTTTGTCAGAATTGAGATTCTCGCTATATTCCACTTGATTAGAGGAGGTTTAAGCATAGTACCTCTTCAGGAATTTACCGTTGATAGGAGCCATGAACAGGTCTCTATTAGGATGGGCTAACCTGTAAGCGTCGTTAGAGAATATTGTCTCGATCACATAAGGGCCTTCCCACTTGGGCTGAAATTTCCCTTTACTTCTGTGAGTAAGAATCATCGGCCTTCTTACGGCTAAAACTAGCTCGCCGACTTTGAACACTCTTTCCTTTACTTTATGATTCAAAGCTCTGGAAATGCGTGCTTGGTAGAGCGCGATGCGCTGTTGAGCTTGGAGGCATTTCTCGTCTAATCCCTCCAGCTCTTGAAGGCTTAACAGGTCATTCTTTTCTTGAGTCAGCTCATTAGTCACGGCTATCCTGAGTGACGGGATCTGGATTTCAATGGGGAGAACTGCTTCGCTCCCGTAGACCAGTGAAAATGGGGTACAACCTGTTGGTGTTCGTACCGTTGTGCAGTACGCCAAGAGACATTCGCCCAGCTTCTCATCCCAATCTCTTTTGTTTGAAGAGACGAACTTCTTCAAGAGTTTGATAATGGTTTTATTGAAAGCTTCCGCCAAACCATTAGCAGCTGGATAATATGCCGTAGAGGCAATATTATGTATCTGATTTTTATCGCAAAATCGATAAAACGCTTGGCTGATAAACTGAGATCCATTGTCATGGATTATCCTTGGGGGAATCCCAAAGCGATAAATGACGTGATGCTTGACGAAGCTGATTACATTAGATGCCTTTACCTCAGCAAGAGGGATCGCCTCTGCCCATTTAGAGAAGTAATTCGTGATAGCCAGTATGAATCGGTGACCTCTGGAAGAAGACGGGTGAATAGGACCAATAATATCTATACCCCATGCTTCGAAAGGCTAGGATGCAACCGTAGGATATAGATATTCAGACGGTTGGTGTATGAAGTCTGCATGAACCTGACAGGCTCTGCATTGTCTTGCATAGTTGATCGTGTCCGTGATCATAGTGGGCCAGTAATAGCCCATTCTCCTGATACGATCCTATAGCTTAGGACCGGGCTGGTGCGCTCCGCATACGCCATCATGAGCCTCCCGAATAATCTGCCGTGCTTCGTCGTTAGAGAGACATCTCAATAGTAGTCCGTCGTAGGTCCGGCGATATAGGCATTGTGATGATGCATCGAAGTAGAAGCGTAATGATCGTCTTTTGACGGATACTGCTTCTTTGGGGTCCTCCGGCAAGATTTTGTTTGCGACGAAATCTATGAAGGGACTTCTCCAGTCTCTTCTAGGGGGATCTGTGTTCACAGAGTAGCTGCGTTCTATGTGAAAGTTGTTCTTCACACAAAATAAATCTCTGTTAAGAAGGATTACCGAATCCTGCCATCTTATAGGAGTGGCTAAATCTGCAGCTAGACTGGCTAGGGCATCAGCTTTCAGATTCTGAGATCGAGGTACATGCTCTAGGAAGAACCCTTTAAATGTCATGGCTATCTCGACCGTTGCTTGGTGATAGGGGATGAGGTCTGGATTCTGGACTTCATATATTCCTCTGACTTGATTGACGATAAGCAGAGAATCACCGAAAGCTTCCAGGGAGACGACCCCCAGCTTTTTGGCGACTTGGAGCCCGATTAGCAGAGCGTTGTACTCTGCCACATTGTTGGAGCATGGCTCGCTAAGAGAATATGCTCGGTAGATGACGAGTTTATCAGGAGTGACCAGGACGATTCCTACCCCTGAAACTACGTTTCCCTGGGGACCAGTCCTGGAGGCGCCGTCGAAGAACAGTTGCCATGCGTCACTTTCCATTACGGAATTACATTCTGCAACTTCGTCGGGAATGTCCTCGTATAATTTGGAGGCCTCCGGGATCGGATGAGCAGCTAGGAAGTCAGCCAGCGCTTGGCCTTTGATGGACTTCTGCGGGATGTAGACCATGTCATATGGTGTTAACAGCATCGCCCAAGTCGCGAGTCAGGAATTAAGAGCACTTGGCTTGCTCATCAGTACTCGAAGAGGGTTGATCCTGGAGATGATATGCATAGTCTGGCCGGTGACATAGTGCCGCGTCTTCTGGATAGCGAACATCAGAGCCAAGCATTATTTCTCCACTGGGTTGTACCGGTGTTCGGCTCTGACCATCACCCTGCTGAGGTAGTAGATAGCCTGTTCATGACCCATATCGTTCTTCTGTGCGAGAAGAGCTCCTAGCGAATGATCCATTGCTCGAACGTACAACAAGAATGGTCTTCCCATAACGGAAGGCACCAGAACTGGCGGACTGGTGAGATAGCGCTTGATATCTCCGAACGCTTGTTGACAGGTTTTGTCCCATACGAAGGATACACCTTTCTTCATGAGATACGAAAAGGGCTGACATCTTCCCGAGAGGTTGGATATGAACCTCCGGATATAAGCCAGACGGCCTTGAAATCCCCAGAGTTCCCTCAGATTACGGGGCGGTCGCATTTCTACGATGGCCTGGACTTTGTCAGGGTCCACTTGGATGCTTTTGGCGGTGATGACAAATCCCAGGAATTTGCCACTAGATACACCCAGAAAGGACTTCGTAGGGTTCATCTTGAGTTAATGTTGGCACATTAACCCGAATACCGTCCTCAAGTCTTGAATGTGATCATCTTTGAGGTGGCTCTTGACGGCTATGTCGTCCACGTAACATTCTACTGTTTTGCGTAAATGCTCATGGAATATGTTACTCATAACCCGTTGGTATGTAGCCCCGGCGTTCTTCAATCCGAAGGGCATGACCGTATAGCAATATACTCCCAATGGGGTCCGGAAGGTAGTGTGCTTCTCGTCTCCAGGATGCATCTTGATCTGATTGTATCCTGAGAATCCGTCCATGAAAGACATGCGTTCAAAACCGCAAGTGTTGTCGATCATGATGTCCGTGATGGGAAGAGGGAACTCATCCTTGGGGCAGGCTGCATTCAGATCTCGTTAATCGATGCAGATATATATTTTCCCATTTTTCTTCATGACTGGGACAACGTTGGCGACCCAGTCGGGATGTTGTTCTTCCCGGATGAAACCGCAGGCTATCAACTTCTTGACTTCAGTTTCGATGGCGTCCATCATATCCGGGCGAAACCGGCGTTGGTGCTGCTTCATAGGCTTCGAGTCGATCAATATATTGAGTTTATGAGTAGCCACCTTCGGGTCAAGGCTCGGCATGTCCTCATAATTCCACGTAAAGACGTCGATATATTCTTTTATCAGCTGGATAACTTCTTCCCTTTCGGCTGGGGAAAGATTATTACTGATGAATATCGGCTTTGGCGAAAGTTCACCCCTAACATCAACCTGGATAACTTCATCTTTGGTGGGAGGTTCCTTCTGCTTGAAGCAGAATTTCCACTGCGTATCCATTTGTTGAGCCCAAGAGTCATTCTAAAATGGCTCAGAATCCTGTTCGTCTGCTTCAAAGGGATCTGCCACTACCATATTTGCTGATAATGCTTGCTGGAGAGCGTTAGGTGAGTCGGAGGGCGACGAGCCATTCTGAGAAGAGAAAAATATATCCTCGTCTGACTTAGAGGAGGTGGCATATCCCAACCCCAAATGAGTTTGTTGATAGTAGGGTTCGCCGCGCAGCGGCGTTCGTCTGCCTCTTCGTAGTTGAGGCCTAGCTTCCGCTCCAAGTCGTAGCCCATATTTTGCATGATCCTCAACGCTTGCGGGCTGTATTGGTGAACTTGCATTTTTCCAGTATCGTCATTGAAAGAATCTTCCTAGATAGCCGGTTGATTGTGCATGCGGCCGAAGACTATTGAACGCTGGCTGCTGCAGGTAGGCGGGACAATGAAGATAGAATCCTCATGTGGTCCATATGTCGTGACGACGTTGGATGATGACGCTACTTCCCAGACATACGGACGGTAGGAGTTTATGACTTCCAAGAATTTTTGTTCTATGGGTTCTACCTCGTCACGGGAAGTGGATTCCTGATTTGGAATTTGAGCATTAACGTACTGGAAAAGAGGATATTTATTATCATCTGGAACTCCGTTCTTGGTCGCATTTACATCGGTCGGCTGCCCGTTGCGCCGGAAGTTGATGACCAAGGGAGGAGGCTTCTGGTTCAAAGTGACCACTAGAGGATCACTCCCTTTTCCTGACCTGGTTTTGTTCAGGTGAATAGCCATAGGCTCCATGGCTTTTGGACGAGTGGTTCGTCCTTTCACTTTGATTGACAGCGGTAGTGCGGCAGAGGGTTCTTCTGGCTCCCGGTGGGATTCCTTCCCTGCCTCACCTGATACTTCTTCCGTGTGGTCTTGAGAGTACAACACGACATCGGAATAGTAGGATTCTACTCCTTTAAATGGGTTTAGGTCAGCAACCTCCGTTTGTACCGTTCCTTGGGGGTCTACATATTTGAGACATTGATGTAGAGTTGAGGGGACGATGTTGTGGTCGTGGATCCACGGTCTTTCCAGCAAAATATTGTAGGAAACCTCTGAATCGATGATGTAACACGTGGCCACCAATCTGAGGTTGCCAATCTGGATCCTCAGGCGAATTTTCCGCAACGGCTTACTTCTTCCGGCGTTGAAACCAACGATTGTAGTGGAGGTCTAAGCCAATTCGCTGGTAGGAATCCTCAGCGGCCTGAGCAGACTGTGAGGGATAATGCTGATCGACGATCCCGGATCTATGTGAATCCGATCGACCTCCATGGAACCGACGTACCCGATATAATAGAGGGACCTGTCATGCCTGTTATGTTTTAACAACATGTCGTCTTGAGTAAAAGTGATATTTGGGACCACTTCCATTACACTGTGGCATTGAGGACATACCACTGGTTCTTCGTCGGGGGACTTGAGCTGGGTCAAGCATACCTCTGCCTGCATCAGTGCTTCACTCAGGGCTAGACGAGTGTCTTGGGAGAGCCTGAGTAGCTCGAAGATGGACAGTCTGGCTGGTGCATTAGCGAGTTGGGCCAGTATCTCGAAGTTGTATGGCTTCTCTAAACCTTTGTTTGGAATATTTTTCACAGGTTTATCAAAGCGCACTTCTCATTGTTTCTCCTTGTCCGTCAGAGTTGGTTTTGAAGGACCGGCATCGGGTACGACGGGGTCTGGTCCTGAAGGTTTGGCAGCTGAAGCATCCACCGGTGCATCTTCTTGACTTGCTCCGTAGTCGTTGAGGTAGGCTTTCCCTGAACGGGTTGCAGCAAATACCTTATCTTCGTCTGATGGCGAAGAAGTTGCGACCATATGGCATTATTTATATTTGGAGCTCTTTCTAGACGTAGCCTTAGTAGCTTTAGTCTCCCCCTTGAGCTCTGACACCAAATTCGGATGAACCCACATAATCTCGCCCTGCCAGGTGGTTAGGGGTACCAGGTCATGATTTTGACCCCTAGCTGGAGGTAGATAGATGATGTTCATTGTGGTCCGGGAAATGGGTGTGACACCGTCCGAGACCTTTTACGAAGGCAGATTGCCAAACCGTAGAGAGATCATGTTGGCCGTGACCGTCCTCTCGGTGTTGTGCAGAGTGATGGCCTTAGCATCGATTAACCCCTGGATCTTCCTTTTCAGTATGTAACACGCCTTTGTTGGGTGGTGTACGTATCTGTGGAAGATGCAGTATTTGGGGTCGTCAGTACTGCCGACTTCTTGGGGCCGCCTTAGCTCCGGAAGGATGATCTTGCCACTCTTGACGAGACACTCGAATATACTTGGGATATCGTCGTCGTCAAAAGAGTAGACTTCGACGGGCCTGGAAGTCCCGGTTCTCGTCTGCGTGGTCGCCGCAGTCTTTTGGCTGGACGTATTGATTGCTAGAGCTTCTTTTTCCTTGGAGCTGCGAGGATGGTCGCTGCTGGGAGATGACCTTTTGCCTCTGTCAGAGGCGGAGATCATAATGCCATTGTCGCGCACCTTGCGATTGTTGTCTTCGGCGGCCGCTGTCGAGATGATGAACGAGGGCCAATCATGAAACTGATATGGTCCTGTAAACACCGAGACTACGGGAAGGAGGTTCTTCCTGCAAATGTCTACTAACGCAGAGTCTGGAACTCCTGGAGGCATCTGTAAGGTGGCTTGACGAAAACGTTCGACGAAGGTACGAACGTCCTTCTTTTTCCTCTGTTTGACTTCGATGAGAGAGGACATAGACATGTCCATTCCTCCCTCGTAGAATCGCGTGAAGAATAAAGCTTTGAAGTCCTCGAAGGAAGTAATGCAGTTGTCCGCCAAGCTACGGTACCACTGATAGGCTATTCCTGAGAGGCAGCCTTTGAACACCCGAGTGAGGAGGGCGTCGTTCCCTTGTAGCAATACCATCATCATACTGAAATAGTTCATGTACTGACTTGGTAATATTTTTCCCTCGAACAGAGCCATAGTCTGAGGTTTATACCTCGGAGGGAAAGAGACCTCTTCCCAGATAGCTGGGTAAGGCTGGTTGATTCCCAGTTTCTTGAGCTGATCTTTGTGCTTCAAGGCGTCAAACTGTGCTTTCAACTCCCATACTGCCTGCATCGGATTTTCAGTTGGAGGCGGGACTATGGTGTAGTGCGGAGTTGGTTGTATCGCGACTCCAACGGTGGGTAATATATTCTCCGAGTGAGGAAGCGAAGGAACTGCTGACTCTTGATCTAGAGAAGGCTTTTGGCTCAGGTTGGATGGTGGTAAGTCCACCCCCACACGTATCTGAGTTGGCGGGACCGATGCTTGAGACATGGCAGTTGCGTGCTGAGTTAGCATCATCTGGTGCATGTTCTCCATTATGGATTGCATTTGTTTCAGAGATGTCTCCAGTACAGTGATGCGTTATTCCGCGTTTCCTGATAGCAAAGCTTCCTCGCGTTCATCTTCAACGGCATAAACTCCCATTTCCCTGGGCGTCATCGAAGGATTAGTATAGGACGCCGCAGAAGTAGACTCTATACTCTCAGCATCTGATCCGGGAGATTGGCGACCCCCAGCGTCGGAATCAAATGAGTACGAAGCTGGTTGCTGTGACCTTGCACGGGTGTTTTGGAACACCCCAGCTTCAGTGTTTCTGAGGAGGTCTTCGAATCTCCTTCGGCGCGGAGGCCTAGAGGGATGACGTCTTGAGCTCGACCCTCCTCTAGGTATGTGTCAAGCCATATTCACGGATGCATGCGCAGGCTCTTCTTCCTGAAAAGACTGAGAGTAGCTCAATCGGTCAAAAACTGACCGTTTTGCTTTAGAACAGCAGCAGTCAATCACAATTTTATGACTATTACAACATTGCTCTCAAGGGGGCGTAATAGACATGTTGGAAGGTCCCCTCTCCTTACGCTTCTGGATTAGATATTTGCGCAAGTCAGGAGGAGTAGAGGAAGAAGACGACGGCTAGTTCCTTCTGTTCCCATCAGTGGGCACGCGAAGATTGGGCACCATGGTTTTCCCTGTGCCACCTGTGTACAACAGATTAGCCATCTGGGTGGCGGATAATCCCCGGGGAGGGTGTCTTTCCGCAACCTGAGCTTGCTTTGCACCGTGGGACTTCGCCTGGCGTAATTTGGCGATTTGCTCAGACTGACGTAAAGTTGAAGAGGTCCTCAGTCGGCCGTCGGCTTCCCGCGTAATCCGGAGGGTAAGCAGATTACTCCCTTGCTGGCGTAAATGCCGAGAAGTTGAGTACTCTGCCACTTGCTTTCCCTTGCGGAAATCACAGTGCTCATCTGGTTCCCCGTAGAGGTCAGATGTTGTCTTGTGCACGGAGCATGATTTGTACTTCCGATTTGGCGCTGAGGCATCATCAAAAGTTTGGTCTGTACCGCACGTAGTGGAAGACTGGTTTCTACGCATAGAGCGTAGTGGATACTTCCGGGTTAGCGCTGAGGCTTTGCCCAAAGTTTTGTTAGTACCGCGCGTAGCGGGAGACTAGTTTCTACGCGTAGAGCGCAGTAGATACTTCTGGGTTAGCACTGAGGCTTTCTCCGAAGTTTCATCTGTACCGCGCATAGCGGGAGACTGAATTTTACGTACAGGGCACGGAGGGAGCAAGGCTACAACCTCATTGGTCGGAGAGATCGGAGAGATCGGAGAGTCCACAGGAATGGTAGAGGATGTCTTGGGCATCCAGACCTTGCGCAGCTTCCTGTTGTCTTGGACGGAGAGAGGGTGAGAGCTACCCCCGGTTCGAAGCATGTCTTCGTAGGCAGACTGGTCAAATTGGACGACCAGTATCTTCTTCACGGTTCCTATAGATACCGTATCGTGTTGAGCAATCGCTTCCTCTTCAGAAGAGAAAGATTTCCCCAGCAGAGTCGCCATCTTGTTTGTGGTATTAAACAAAATAATGAAAATGTATTCAGGATAGGGTTTATACAAGACCTGCCTTCTTTGGTTTACAAACAAACTTGTACAATTTGATCATATACGAGGATATGGGAGTACAATTTATTTAATCTGGGTAGATGATTGCTATAGGTGTCTGATCTGCAGTCGATCACTTTAGCTTTGGACTACACGATGTTGAAGAAGTGCCGTAGAAGACAGAAAGCAGCTTTGAAGGTTGCAGAAGAAGGTGGATGCACGATGCCAAAGTCGTCGATCCCTACTCTTTGCCTGAGCTCCGGATTCTTCTCTCTCTCTCTCTCTCTCTTTGCCTTGGATATGATATTGGTTTCTTGACCAACTTTTCGACCTTTTCAATTTGTCGACCTTGTTCCTCATTGATAGAGGTCTCTATTTATAGAGTTTTAGTGACAGTGACCACTCCGTCGATGTAGAAACCGAGGAGTGGAAAGTACAGCACCCTTTTATACAACGGTTAAAATAACCAATGCCTGCGTATAGATGATCCTTTGAATAAGCGTATGACGCGGGTCCAACTAAGGGACAAAATGCGTATAATCGCTACGAAGATCACGGCGTAGAAGCCACGTAGGTAGGTATCCATTGTGTAGAAGAGGTTGGCATAGAAGCCAAATGTTTGTCACCATGGCATAAAAGCCAAATAGTTATCAAACCGGCATAGAAGCCGAATCGGCGTAGAAGCCGAATATGCGTAGAAGCCGAGTGGTCATAGAGGCCGAGCAGGCATAGAAGCCAAGTAGTCATAGAGGTCGAGCAGGCGTAGAAGTCGAGTGGTCATAGAGGCCGAGCAAGCACAGGAGCTGGATGGGCGTAGAAGCCACTGCGTACCGTATCAGAGTGCTGATGTGGACGTTTTAGCCAGAATTACGGTTTTTGAAGATATAATCAAATCTCTTGCATTAAATTTCGAGATTTGCCACCATCCTGCGCATTAAATGTAGAGACGTGTTTTTGAAGGTCTGCAACCCCTTCTGTGCGTCAGTCGCAGAGACGTGCCTTGAGAAACTGTCACCGCTCTGTGCATTTAGACGTAGAGACGTGCCTCGAGCAACTGTCATCGCTCTGTGCATTGGATGCAGAGACGTGCCTCGAACCCAGTACGGAGTGCAGCTTTTGATGTGGCAGGCGGTTTGTCTACTGCAGAACGTAAACAGCTCGTGTCTGCCTGTGTAAAATAGGGCAGCGTATCCCTTCGTGCTTTGTAAAAGCAGTTTACGCAAAGGGGATGGCAGTAAATGACAGCCTGGATTGCAGTGCTGTGCCATCATTATAGCCGTCGTCTGGGTAGTCGAGCCGTATCCTTTTGTCAGAAGTCCAGACGTCAGGTTCATTGCACGGTCTGACATGTTCACTTTGGAGAATACGAAGCGTCTCTTGTACACCTCAATGCTGCGTCTGAAAGAGGATGAGTTTTACGTCCTAGGGGCGATAAAGCACCCCGTTTATGCTGAAGTGGTTTGGACGTACTGCCTTACGTGGGTGGCCTTTTGAACTTTTAATATTTTACGCTGGGTTTAGCGAAAAAAGCTCTGTTGCACGCTTGGTGGCTTTGAAGGCCTCTGCTTATGCTGCTCTGCACCAATATGCTGTGTATAGCCATCCGGCGTATTTTTTCATGCTTCTACAGCTGCTTGTCCTCCTTGGGTACGTCTTCTTGACTCGCTGGCCAAGAGTGACAGATGGGAGGTGCCGGAATTCTGACTTCCCCTTATGGAAGGGGCCTTCCGAACAGAATAACATGAGGTGAGGGGCAGCTCTTCCTCTAGTGGTCGCACCTATTCTCTGGATTATCGTCGGGTGGGTGCCCTTGGTTGCAGCTGCTAGAATGCCGACTGCCTTTTTCTAAATACTGCTACTTTGTTACTGCAGCAATTGTTAGAAATGCTGGCACAGTGATGCCCTGGGGAGGATACTTCGTATATCGTAGTTATTTTTACCGCTTTACCCTTGTGATTGTTCACGTTGCGCAAGTCAAGCGAGGGCTGATTCATCTTTGTACCTTTCTTATGAGCCCGGGTAGACCGAGCACATGGGTTCGTAGGTGTTGACTTTACTTCCTGACCTGGGGTTCATACAAGAAATTTCCCCAGGTTGCTGATGGAATTAGATTGACCCTGTCCAATTGTCACTGCGGGCTGGACGCATGGGCTAGTTTTGTACCACTTTTTGTCAGGGGCACGCATGGTTAGTGGCCCCTGCTAACGGTCGGTCGAATGAGCAATTGCTTGAGCTTGGCGATATTGCATTTCCCTGGACTTCTTCGTCCTAGCATGCGTCGATGCATAGTATGAAGAGTCCAAGTTTACATCTTTGCCTTCCTCAGCATGGCGTATGGAGTCACCGCTGCGTGAGATACGATCAAAGATGGAACTTCTGTGTTTGTTTTGGCCATATGCGGCCATCTGCCTGTGGCTGCCGAGCGGTGCCGCATAGTTCTCCTTATGCGACTTTTAACGTGGCCGCATAGAACATGTCTTAGCACTCAAACTCCTGGCATCGTAGTATTTTCCTCTGCCTGAGCTCAAGTGATGGGCACTTTTCTTGTCCGACGAGATTGCCGCATGGGAGGTTTCTGCTAAAGTGGAAGCGTGATGTGAGTCGACAGGGAAAGAGACGGTGAGCGCATACTCCGTAGTTGGATGAGGCACAGCGGCCTTTGCAACCCATGTCCTGTTGGTCTTCAAGTGTTGAGACATTTTCCTATCAGATGAGGCTGTCGAATGAGAGGCGTCATCTTGCATGGATGCATAATATGCATTCCCTACGACATAGAGAGACGGGGAGCGCATGCTCTGTATTTCGGTTAGGCACAACGACCTTTGCAACCCATGTCCTGCGGGTCTTCTTTGACTTTTCCAGCCTTGGAGAAGCATCGCCCCCAGAGAGCATTTCCTCATAGGCTTGCTGGTTGAAGCGTACAACCAGTATCCTCTAGGTCGAACCCAGCTTCGACACATCAGACTGCGTCACGACCTTCTCATCAGAGAAGAAGGAAGTACCCAGCAGAGTCGCCACCTTGTTTGCCATGGTTGTAAGTTTGGGAAAATTTTGGTTTAATAACAAACAAAAAAGTACAAAGAAATCATAGACAGAAATTTTAAGTACAATATTTTTTATCTGGGTAATGTGATGATGGAGGTCGAGTACTACAGTGACTCTTTTACTCCGTTGACGGTCCGACGAGTGAATGAAGGATGCTCTCGTCTCTTCTCTCTCTCTCTCTCTCTCTTGAGCTTTTGTGCACGTACATAGCTCGTCTGGAAGGGTATGGTCTCTGAAGCAAAAAAAACCAGCCAGCCTTTGGGAAGTCTAAGTTGCTCCTATTTATAACCATCATGTTGGTGGGCTATAGGTGTCGCATATGCTCATGTTTGGTGGCCGCAAGGGGCTCCTTCAATAGAATACGGTTACAATCGTAGGCGCATATGATGAGCAGGTTGCCAAGTGTTCTTCATCCTTAACATGATATAGTTGGGTCAGGCCGAGCTGCCATGTGGACATTTTTTTAGGATTTGATGTTGTTGAAGATCTAGGCGATTCTCGTATTTTGTTTGCGTGACTTGGTCAGCTTGACACGTAGCCCGCATTTAATTGGAGAGAATCACTTTAGTCGCAACAGAAAGATTTTATCACAGGGAACCCTACCACGTTGGATGAAAGGAGTCTGGGCCGCCTAAAATGTATGGAGTTTGGAACGCTTAGGGCCAGAGACGCATAGAATACATGGAGTCTAGAACGCATAAGGCCAGCGATACATGGAACGTATGGCTAGAGACACATGGAATGCATGGAATCTGGAACACTTAGGGCCAGAGACGCATAGAATGCATGGAGTCTGTGACGTATGAGGCCAGAGATGCATGAACTCTGGGACGCATGTAGCCTCATACATGTGGCGCTGCTCGCCTGTTAGAAATCATTATTAGTCTAACGAGAGCTTCTTGTCGGTTAGTGTGCTCACATTTTTTGAAGCGTCCATAAAATCCTTTTTTTGAGGATCCTGGTTAGACATAATCTTTGTGCAAGGCCTTTATTTGGCCAATATTTGGGGCGCATGGATGCTGCTTTTTCTTGACCGCATGGTCATCCCGCGGCCTAATTTTTTTTGAGTCGACCTTGGGACGCATATTTGTTGAGCGCATGGATCCAGATTTTTCATTCTTCTACATTTATTCAAATTATTAAAAGATAAATACCCCAATCTGCAGTGTTCGAGCATTACTTCTGTCTCTGGCCCTTCACTAGTAGTAAAAGCAAGTATTACAGACTCCCTGTCTAGGTACCAAAGGCCATCACGTATGATGCCAGTCCCAAGCCACTTTTCCGTAGCCTTCTCCTGGAAAGAACACGTCCCGATCAAAAAGAATAATATAATCCAATTGATCAATGAGAGAGCTAAACGAAAGTAAGTTGACCGAAAATGAAAGAACATACAATACAGATGATAGGGCAATAGATAAAGTACAACAGACCGAGCCCGTACCCCGGATGGGTTGGGATATCCCCTCAACAGTATGAACTTTCTCGGGATGCATATGCTTGCTCGAATAATATAATGCAAACTTACTAGATGCACCTGTGATATGCCTAGATGCACCTGTGATATGATCCAACCAGTATGAGATTTAGTGGATTCAAGTGTCTGAACCGGGATACCTTTGCCCATATCAACAACGTAACCAGTAAAGTTACCAAGGTAGGTAGTGTCATCAAGATCCTGAGTGGTCGGTCCCTTACCCTTAGAACTCTCAACCTGAAGCATGAACTGGCATAGTTCCTCTAGCTCTGTCATTGCAGCACTAGTCATTTCGGTAGTGGTCTCCTCCGCCACTGCTAGGTAACAAGCTCCCCGGCCTCTACGTCCCCTGCCTCCTTGACCTGCATGTCCACCTCTTTATCCTCTGCCTCCTCGTCCATAACCATAATTATGGGATTGAGGGCAGTTGTAGCTAAGGTAACATTTCTTCCCGCAATAGTACCACTCCCTATCATCGCTGATGGGAGCACTAGGAATCACCAATGTCGAGTGGACAGCCGATGAGGTCTCGCCTTTCATCATATTCTGTTTGATCTCCTCTTGCTCCATCAATGCCATAATTTCATCCAAGGATGGGAGGACATCCACTCACGGAGGGAGGTAGGGAGGTCGGGTGAGAGAAGGGGGTGGAGAGTTTTTTTTTTTTGAAAAATGATTCTGTGATTTGGCTCTGATACCATGTTAAAAAGACTTGATCGATCGATTTATTTTCAAGAGAGGGGGTACATATATTTAGGAGGAGGCTAGTCTCCTCCCTTTTTTCTATCCGATGTGGGACTAAATAAGTCCCACATAACTAAACAAATAAAATATCATATTTTTATAAAATAAAATTTCCAAATAAATTTATTTTAAAAAAAGATTATTAAATAATTATAATACTTTATAATATTTGGTAGACGTACCTTATGATAAAAACCCAAAGCTATTGCAACCACTAAAAACTAATTGCTCGAACAAGAATTCAGGAAATTAATGGAGCTTGAAAAAGCAAGAATTTTTTTCACCAAAACAGGGGAGAATTCTTGTTATTTCGCTTAACAGCAAGTTCTTATTTGTATAGTGGTCTCCTTCGCCACAACTAGGTGGGAAACTCCCCGACCTCCACGTCCCCGGCCTCCTTGACCTGCATGTCTACCTCTTTATCCTCTGTCTCCTCGTCCACAACCAGAATTACGGGATTAAGGGCAGTTTTAGCTAAGGTGTTATTTCTTCCCGTAATTGTAGTACTCCCTATCATCGCTGATGGGAGCACTAAGAATCACTAATGCCGAGTGGACAGCCAGTGAGTTCTCGCCTTTTATCACCTTCTGTCTGATCTTCTCTTGCTCCATCGATGCTACAACCTCATCCAAGGACGGAAAAGATGGCAGATGCACATTGCTGTCATCCTAGCCTCAAACTACCGGTTTATACCCTAGAGAAAATGATGCACACGCCTACTCTCAGGGTAATATTTTCCAAGAAGAACATCTGTCGGGTTTTGGAATGATAGCGGATCATAGTGGTCCAAGTCCGCCCATAAGCGACGTATCTCAGTTGTATAGTGGAGTACTATCTTCTCCCTTGTTTGGTAGCATCAATCTTTTTTCTCAATTTCCATCATCAGCATTACGCTCCCAGCTCCAGAGTACATCCCATCCAATATCTTCCAGACATCAGTTGCACTGTAGATCGACTCTACCATCCCAGCTTTTGATGGAGAAATAGAAGACAACAGCCAAGAAACCACTAGAAAATTAAGGCGACTCCATGTGCTACACTTAGCACTCGTCTTATCCTCTGGCTCACTGCACTCTCCCTTCACATATTTTTTTAAGTCCTTTGGTCCGAAGGTTCAATAACGTCCCCCTAGACCAACTCAGGTAGTTTCTCGTCCCCTCAAATTTGATGCCATTAGGTAGTAACTCTATCTTCTTCATCACCTGCGACGGTTCTGGTATGGGCATAACTGCCCTACTGAATAATGTCTCCTCCAATTTGGCCTGAAACATCCTGGCCATTCCTTCTAGAATCTCCTTCAGCTCCCGACTAGTCACAGATGTTCCATCTTCACAGTTGCACATGAACGAGATCAAACGCAAATTAAACACGGGCCGTACGACTACACATGATCTCGGCCATCTATCTATACACCTCCAGGTTCATATGGTAGGAGAAGTGTACGATGGGTAGAACTCGTCTACGCCAAAGTATGACGAGCATAGTACATTGCCTCCCGACGGGTCTGACGACACCAGCAGGGGACGTCGACAACATCTGGGGGGGGCTTCTACTCTCATAGAGAGGCGTAGGGCATCCACTCACGGAGGGAGGCATAGGGGGAGGGGGTCCACTCACGGAGGAAGGCAGAGGGGGGAAGGCCATCCACTCACAAAGGGAGGTAGGGGGGTCGGGTGAGAGAAGGGGGTGGAGAGTTTTTTTTCTTTTTGGACTCGGAGGGAACACTACCACCAGCGTAGGAAGCTGCGTCCTCTTGATGAGGGTGGCTACCCACAGGGATCTCAGCATTTGTTCCTTGGGAGTCATTATCTTCTCGGAATACCGGATTATCATAGAGGTCCGGGGGATTATGACCCCCAGCTTGCGTAGCCACCTGGGGTCCTAAGGAAGAACTACCCCAAGCGTCTGATAGCTTCTTCTTTGAGCAGGTGCCCTAGAAAATACCTTCTGCAGGTTTCGCTGCTTGTCCTCCTTGGGACCATCTTCTTGACTCGCTGGCCAAGAGTGACAAACTGGAGGTGCTGGACTTCTGACATCCCCTCATGGAGGGGGCCTTTCGAGCAGAATAACATGAGGTGAGGGGCAGCTCTTCCTATAGGGGTTGTACTTGTTCTCTGGATTGCCGCCAGGTGGGTGCCCTTGGTTCCAGCAGCTGGAATGTCGACTGCCTTTTTATAAATACTGCTACTTTATTACTGCAGCAGTTGATGGTGATGCTGGCACAGTGATACCCTGGGGAGGACACTTTATATGTCGTAGTTATTTCTACCGCTTTACGCTTGTGATTGTTCACGTTGCGCAAGTCAAGCGAGGGCTGATTCATCTTTGCACCTTTCTTATGAGCCCGGGTAGACCGAGCACATGGGTGTGTAGGTGTTGACTTTGCTTTCTGACCTGGGGTTCATACAAGAACTTTCTCCAAGTTGCTGATGTAATTATATTGACCCTGTCCAATTGCCACTGCGGGCTGGACGCATGGGCCAGTTTTGTACCACTTTTCGTTAGGGGCGCATATGGTTAGCGGTGCCTGCTGACGGTCGGTCGAATGAGTAATTGCTTGAGCTTGACGAGATTGTATTTCCCTGGACTTCTTCGTCCTAGCATGCACCGGTGAATAGTATAAAGAGTCCAAGTTTACATCTTTGCCTTCCTTAGCATGGCGTATGGAGTCATCGCTGTATGAGATTCGATCAAAGATAAAACTTCTGTATTTGTTTTGGCCGTATGTGGCCATCTGCCTGTGGCTGCCGAGCGGTGCCGCATAATCCTCCTTATGCGACTTTTGACTTGGCCGCATGGAATGTGTCTTAGCACTCGAACTCCTGGCATCATAGTATTTTCCTCTACCTGAGCTCAAATGATGGGCACTTTTCTTGTCCGACAAGATTGCCGCATAGGAGGTGTCAGCTAAAGTGGAAAGCGTGATGTAAGTCGACAGTAAAAGAGACGGGGAGCGCACGCTCCGCTGTTGGGTGAGGCACAACGGCCTTTGTAACCCATGTCCTGCAGGTCTTCAAGTGCTGAGCCATTTTTCTGTCAGACGAGTGTGCCAAATGAGAGGCGTCATCTCGCATGGATGAATGATGTGCATTCCCTGCAACATAGAGAGATATGTGGAGCGAATGCTCTGTATTTGGGTAAGGCACAACGGCCTTTGTAACCCATGTCCTACGGGTCTTCTTTGACTTTGCCAGCCGTGGAGAAGCGTCGCCCTCAGAGAGCATTTTTTTATAGGCTTGCTGGTCGAAGTGTACAACCCGCATCCTCTGGGTCGAACCTAGCTTCGATGCGTCAGACTACGTCACGACCTTCTCATCAGAGAAGAAGGAATTACCCAGCAGGGTCGCCACCTTGTTTGCCATGGATGTAAGTTTGGAAAAAAAAATTGGTTTAATAACAAACTAAAAAGTACAAAGAAATCATAGACAGAAAATTTAAGTACAATATTTTTATCTGGGTAATGTGACGATGGAGATCGAGTACTGTATTGACTCTTTTACTCCGTTGACGGTCCGACGAGTGAATGAGGGATGCTCTCTTCTCTTCTCTCTCTCTCTCTTGAGCTTTTGTGCACATAAGTAGCTCGTCTGGAAGGGTATGGTCTCTGAATCAGAAAAAAACCAGCCAGACTTTGGGAAGTCTAAGTTGCTCCTATTTATAACCATCATATTGGTGTGCTATAGGTGCCGCATATACTCATGTTTGGTGGCCGCAAGGGGGTAAACCCCCTCAACCAATTTAGGGATTTATTTGAAATAAATAAATTTATATTAAACTAGAGAATAGGGATAATCGAATTTAATTAGGATTTTGTGCAAACAACTATATGTCTTATTACACCGCACCATTGCTACGAGGTTGGAAAGCCACACTAGCAAATACCTTCGACCCAATGACACGAACATCTTTTAGATATGCCGGACTACCCCTCGGACCTTTGTGCAGAAATAAATGCTCTTTGTTGCGTCTCAACTTAGCTACGCCATATTCCTTAGAGAGCACCTTGCAATTATTAAATTAATTAAACTCGAAATCAAATCCACTCCAGCTAGGCCTGACCAAACCAGACCCTTGGACCCTGGCCGGCCCAACCCCAAGACCAAGCCCGAATGTCATTCCCTATATATAAGTACTCAACTTCCTCCATGTAAACCCAAAACTAAACAACCCCTCATAAACCCAAACCCTAGCCGCATACTCCCCTCTCCCCTACGCCAACCATCATCATCACCGACCCATCACCATCACCGGAGCCACATATTTCTCCCCCGACCCGCTGTCACCGCCGACCCGCTGCCATCTCACCGACCCGCTGCCATCCCACCGCTGTCGCTGTCCCTTCAGCCGACGCAGCCGCACGCTGAGCGACGAGCCGCCGCGGAGCCAACCCAACCCCCGCGCGCTGCTGCCGCTGCCGCGCCTGCTGCTGTCGCCACCGCTGCTGCCTTGCTAGTTGTCGCTGGACGGAGCCCTTACACGCCGGAGCAATAGCCGCGGATAAGCCAGGCCTCACTCGACCCTGACCAGGTAACGAGCGTCGATCATTGGTTAACCTCATTATGCCATTGTGTCGTATCATTGCATGGATATAAGTTAACAATTGAAAACCCTAATTTTGGTTATGTGAAGGATTAATCATAATGCTTAGATGACTAATAGATGGTAATTAATAACTCAGTAATTGTCCTCATAACTGAAATTGTTATAAATGACTGGTAAAACCATCTATAACCACCTGGACGAACCAGGTGTACTGAACATGGATAGGTAAGGACCAGGAATGGTACTAGACGTAATATAATTTTCGTAAAACCATAAATTAGAACTAATGTCTTGGGGCACACGATCCATGACAGAACACGTGTACACCCTAGCTACGTGTATACACGGTGCTGTATTCGATTAACCGTGAACTTAAGACAGACCCTCAAGAGCAACGTAGTGTCAGTACACTGGGTCTTATTGTCTGATGTAGAATTCTATATTATATTGTGTGCCAGGATCATCGAATCAGACAGGAGACATCGCCGGAGCAGGCTTCTGGCATTCACAGCTTCCGGATACAGGCAAGATACCTTGCTATATTTACTGTCTAAATTAAATATGCATCTGTTGTATTGTGTTCTCGTTGCTTGTAACTTATACAACTGTGCGCGTCCGAGTTGTCTCGGGTGCATTCGACGGGTATGTCGATGATTAGTTATATATGGACTTAGATCTTAGCAGACTCAACCCATTGGACGATATTCTGTTATTGTCTGAGACCTGACACCTTACACGTTCACTGAGACATATTCATATTGGGACGTGGTTTTGCGTATTCGACTAGCTATCGTTGCGTACATCCTACATCACGGTTAGCATGTAGTCAGGAGATAAATTAGAGACTTGGCATATAGATGCATGGTATGTACGTCGAGTAGTCGACTTGTGTATCTACATTGGGCGGGGAGGACAGCTAGAAGGCGTATGGGATACACCCATTGGAATCGTAGTTCGGAGGAACCTCGGGTCCAATGATTTTCCCTTTATACTGATGCCACGTTCTTCGGAGCGATATGGACGATATACTGTACAGATGCCATTCTCTTCGGAGTATGGACGCTATGCCTACGTCTACTCATACGCATCAGAGTTGGCCTCACATTGTATTCACTTAGATGGCTAGTACACCCTTATTGTATTTATTTTATTCAGTATTCATATATAGCATGTTGTTTTCTTGTATCTTATTACGTCGCTCTGAGGACCTGGTACCTTTCCAGATTTAGACGAGGCTTACTACCCTACCATATACGGCCCCGGACAGGAGACGAGATTTGCTACAGCCGAGGAGTTGGAGGTACAGCCGTCAGAGTTCCCGTGATCAGTTGGTAGGCCATTAGCCTAGATGGAGGGCAGCATTATCTTCTCAGCTGATGCCCTAGTTATTATCTTTTATATCTTCTTTCAGTACTTTATTTCGTCATAGTAGTGGGTTTGTTCCCAACAGACATCACTGGTTGTACTATGATATCTTGAGACTGGTATTTATCAACCAACAGTTTATTTAGTGTTTTTTGCTCTTTATATTGTGGATGAGATTATATTACCTGTATTTGACTGATATTGGATATGTTAGTATTCTAGGACAGCGTAGCACTCTTCGGGGATCCATTAAATTGGGATATCCTCGGTGACGTGTCAGCTGGCTATTATCATGTGGCCTGGTTCCATACATTTTAGGACTGGGACGTGACATGGTTTTAGGGGTGGCCCATGCAGGTCAACTTTTCGCTTGGGGTATGGTAACATGCCCAGCGAGCCTGCAATAGGATAAGAATTATAGGTCTCATCCACTTTTGATTCGTCCTTGAACTCTCTTTTTGTACTGCCTCAAAATATCTGCATCATGTTTGTTTGTTCACGTACTCTTTTAATAAAGCTCTATTCCTTGCAGCAAGATGAATTTGCGCAGTGGACGAGGAGCACCCCGTACCGCGATGCCAGATAACACCACTCAAGGAGATGAGGTACCCCAAGAGCAACACCCGCTGCAGACCCCGCTGATACATTGGCACGAGACATCGCAGGGCGACCCTACACCATAGCCTGAGGGACAGACTTCCCAGACTATCCCCACGCAGCATTGCGAGGGCCAGACTTCAGGAGCTACACCGATGCCGCAGACGAAGAGGCCGACATCTGAGGAGACGCCTACTGCACAACCAGAGATTCCACTACCACCACCTCCACCTTATCCACCCCAGATGCCACAGCTAGATGGCCAGCCACAGATGCTTCAGTTCTTCCAGGCAATGATGCAAGCACAGTGGCAGCAGACCGAGACATTGCGACAGAGCCTGATGGCAGTACTAGAGAGGACACCTGTCACAACACCAGTACCAGCACCTCCACCAGCCCCGACAGGTGGCACTATTAGATGGTTCCGACAGATGGGACCAGATACCTTCACAGGTAATGAGACTGCAGAACAGATCTCCGATTGGATCGCCAACACGGAGATGCTATTAGAGGCTTCACAACTACCTCCAGACCTTTGGATGACCGCAGTGAGGGCCCAACTAAAGGCAACGCCCATCACTGGTGGGATTCCATTGAGCGCAATGTAGGCAAGAACCAGACTTGGGAACAGTTCTTGGAATACTTTAATGCAAAGTATTTTCCAGCAACAGTCAGAAATGCCCTGTACTCCTAGTTCCTACATCTAGAACAGGGAAATATGACTGTTGATGCCTATGACGTGGAGTTTAGCCGCCTTAGCAGGTTTGGAGCCGTCCTAATACCCAATGATCTAGAGAAGGCTCAGAGATTCCATCACGGCCTCAATTTCGAGCTACAGAGATATACCACCTCACAGGCGAAGATTTCTTACGAGAAGGTCCTAGCAGAGGCGAGAATCCAGGAGGCCATTGTCAGAAGATCTAAACGTTCCAGTACGACCGTGCCAGCTAGAGTCCAGCCCGGAGCAGGAGGACCCATCCGTCGTCCCGGAGCACAAACACAACAGAGAGCAGCACCATATCCGCACCAGAAACTTCCGACTTGCCACTTCTGTGGTAAGAGAGGTCACTTCGAGAAAGACTGCCGAAAGAGACTTGGAACATGCATAATTTGTGGAGCGAGCCAGCACCTTGCCAGAGATTGTCCACAACGCCGAGAGACAGCCCCACAGGCTAGACAAAGACCAGCAGCACCAGCCCCGAGGATACTACCACCACTAGGAGGCCAGCGTCCACCAGCACCCGGAGGATTCCAGAGAGGACCACCCTTGCCCCCATAGCAGGCACAATTTGATCGGGCCCGACAGCAGGCAGGAGGACAGAGACAGGGATAGGCCTTTGCATTAGCAGCTACTGAGGAGGAAACAGAAGGAGAAGCAATCACAGGTACCATTTTAGTCGCATCCTTACCTGCTACAGCATTGTTTGATTTTGGTGCTACATTATCATTTATATCTAGTAGATTCGTAGCAATGCATAGAGTAGCGACTTCCCCCTTATCTAAGAGTTGGAAGATACTTACCGGAGGAGGTATCGTGCCAGTTACTAGCACTATTAGAACTTGCTCGGTAGTCGTATGTGGTAGAGAGATGAGAGCGCGATTCTTGGTATTGCCTATGCCGTACTTTGATATTGTGTTAGGCATGGACTGGTTAGGCCAGTATAACGCCGTACTGAATTGTCGGAAAGGTAGCGTCACTTTTAGACCACCAGATCAACTGGAGTTCGAGTACATGCGAGGGACCGTCGAACAAGGAGTAAGACAGGCAGCTGGAACTTGCATGGCTATGGAGCTTGCACCCCCGCCAATAGTTACAGAATTCGAGGATATTTTCCCCGACAAATTGCCAGGCTTACCCCCGGATAGAGACGTGGAGTTCACCATTGAGCTAGTACCAGGAGCAGCACCGGTATCTTCTAATGTGTACCGATTGGCGAAGAAGGAGTTAGATGAGCTGAAGCTACAATTGGAGGAGTTTCAGGAAAAAGGGTTTATCCGCCCTAGTGCATCACCATGGGGAGCACCCGTATTGTTTGTGCCTAAAAAGGATGGAACCGTACGTATGTGTATTGATTACAGAGCCCTTAATGCTTTGACTATCAAGAACAAGTATCCCCTGCCACGGATTGACGATTTATTCGACCAGTTGACAGGAGCAGTGGTGTTCACCAAGATCGACTTGAGATCGGGTTATCATCAAGTGAAGGTGCGAAGAGAAGACATTCAGAAGACAGCATTCAGGACTCGTTATGGTCACTACGAGTTCTTAATGATGCCGTTTGGACTGACGAATGCGCCAGCTGTATTTATGAACTTGATGAATAGAGTATTCCACCAATACTTAGACCGGTTCGTAGTAGTCTTCATCGACGACATTTTGGTGTATTCGAAGAGCCACGAAGAGCACGAAGAACACTTGAGGCTAGTGTTAGAGACACTGAGGAGAGAGAGACTTTATGCCAAGCTGAGCAAGTGTGAGTTTCTCCTAGATCGTGTCGCCTTCCTTGGACACGTCATCTCAGGAGACGGTATCTCAGTAGATCCGGCGAAGATTTTATCGGTAGAGACATGGCCAACCCCTACCAATGTCTCAGAAGTGAGGAGTTTTCTAGGACTTGCCGGATATTACCGGAGGTTCGTAGAGAACTTCGCGAAGATTGCAGAGCCAATGACCCGTTTGACCCGTAAGGAGCAGGAGTTCACTTGGACAGAAGAGTGCCAGAAGGCATTCGAGGAGCTGAAGAAGCGCTTGACTACAGCACCCATCTTGACCATACCTTCTGGACCCGGAGGATTCGTAATCTACAGCGATGCGTCCGGGAAAGGATTAGGATGCGTCTTGATGCAGCATGGGAAGGTTGTAGCTTATGCTTCAAGACAGTTGAGGACACATGAGAAGAACTATCCACCCCACGACTTGGAGCTTACAGCAGTGATCTTTGCTTTAAAGCTTTGGAGGCATTACCTATATGGAGAAAGAGTGGTGATATTTACTGATCATAAGAGCCTGAAATATGTCTACACTCAGAAGGACCTTAATCAGAGGCAGAGACGTTGGCTCGAGGTGATGACAGACTTCAAAATTGAGCTATAGTACCACCCGGAAAAGGCTAACGTAGTAGCAGACGCACTGAGCAGAAGACCTATGGCATTCTTCTTGACTACCCAACAACATCTGTTGAGAGATCTAGAATAGATGGGTATAGAGGTTGTCATACCTGGAATAGACGGACAGTTGTCGAGTCTCCAATTACAATCAACACTAGTAGAGAGAATCAAGGCTGCTTTGCCGACAGATGCCAAATTTCAGAGGCTCAGACAGAGGACAGAGGCTGGATTACAGACAGGACTACGGATACATGAAGACGGAACACTGAGATGCGGAGATCATCTTTATGTGCCAAACGGAGAACTTTGGCAGGAATTGATGACAGAGGCACATAGTTCCACCTATTTTATTCACCCAGGAGGCACGAAGATGTACAGTGATCTAAGACAGTACTACTGGTGGCACGGAATGAAGAGAGAGATAGCATGCTTCGTGGCCAAGTGCCTGGTGTACCAGCAAGTCAAGGCTGAGCACCAGAGATCTACAGGATTGCTTCAACCACTTCCTATACCGGAGTGGAAATGGGAGCATATCACTATAGACTTTGTTACGGGCTTTCCGAGGAGTCCTAGTGGGCGCAATGCAGTATGGGTAATCGTGGATAGACTCACCAAGTCCGCACACTTTCTACCCTTTAGAGTTGGATAATCGACAAAGGCTTTAGCAGATATGTATATGAGGGAGATCGTGCACCTACATGGAGTGCCAGTTAACATCGTATCTGACAGGGATACGAGATTTACGTCTTACTTTTGGCGGAGTATACAAAAGAGTCTTGGTACTCGCCTAAAGTTTAGCACAGCGTATCACCCACAAACAGATGGCTAGTCAGAGCGCACCATTCAAACGCTAGAAGATATGTTAAGAGCGTGCATGCTGGACTTCGGAGGATCGTGGGAGGACCACTTATATTTGGTCGAGTTTTTCTACAACAACAGTTATCAAGCTAGCATTCAGATGGCTCCCTATGAAGCGTTGTATGGCAGGAAATGTCGTTCTCCAGTATGCTGGAGTGATATAGACGAACGACAGATTCTCGGACCAGAGTTGGTTGTTCGGACGGAAGAGAAGGTAAAGAAGATCCAAGGACACCTTCGAGCAGCACAAGACCGACAGAAGCATTGGGCGAATGTGCATCGCCGACCCTTAGAGTTTCAGGTTGGAGATCACGTATTCTTAAAGATCTCACCTACACGAGGGACTATTAGATTCGGAGGCAGAGGAAAGCTGAGTCCGAGGTACATCGGACCCTTCGACATATTAGAACGCGTCGGAGAGGTTGCTTACAGATTAGCGTTACCGCAGACCTTGGAAGGGGTCCACGACGTCTTCCACGTATCTCAATTGAGGAGGTACATATCGGATCCTAGTCACGTGCTTGACCATTCCGAGATCACGGTCGGCCCGAGCCTATCATATAAAAAGGAGCCTGTGGAGATTCTAGACAGAAGTAAGAAATTACTACGAGGGCAGACCATTCCACTAGTGTGTATTGCATGGAGGCATCATGCACCGGGCGAATCGACTTGGGAACGCGAGGAGGACATTAGACAACGCTACCCCCACCTCTTCGAAGGACTAGGTACGTATTAGTACTTTACTTATTCATTTAGAAATTCTTGTCATGCGTATGTTTTAATTTCGAGGACGAAATGCTCTAAGGAGGGTAGATTGTAAACCCCCTCAACCAATTTAGGGATTTATTTGAAATAAATAAATTTATAATAAACTAGAGAATAGGGATAATCGAATTTAATTAGGATTTTGTGCAAACAACTATATGTCTTATTACACCGCACCATTGCTACGAGGTTGGAAAGCCACACTAGCAAATACCTTCGACCCAATGACACGAACATCTTTTAGATATGTCGGACTACCCCTCGGACCCATATTCCTTAGAGAGCACCTTGCAATTATTAAATTAATTAAACTCGAAATCAAATCCACTCCAGCTAGGCCTAACCAAACCAGACCCTTAGACCCTGGCCGGCCCAACCCCAAGACCAAGCCCGAATGTCATTCCCTATATATAAGTGTCACGACCCGTACCCGGTGTAAGGATACTAGTCGGAAACAACGCCCAGCCTACGCCGCAGAATCGGCGGTAGAACGCTGTCTAGATAGTCTATCTAAAGTAATGAACCACCAATAATGATAGAATACTCAATCACAGAACTTAAGATGGAAATGAGCACGAATCAGATAAGAATAGAACAGTCATCATACAACTCATGAGTTTAAAATAATACATCAATGAGTCTGAAGAGTAACAAAAATAAGCTGGAGACAAATCCAGTACAAAAGAATACTATCATACTACAAAGCTACACTCCAGGGTCAACTGTCTCAGTTGGGATAAGTCCCTCTTGAGCCAGGGTCTCCGAATCTAAATCCACAACATCCTGGGGTTCATAATAGGTAGGGTACCCCTCAGTGTCATCTGGAAAAATATATCCAGTCAGGAAAGGAGCAGAGTATATCTCTAACAGCAGTTCTAATCCATGATAAAAACTATGTAACAGTAAATAGCTGTGGATAAACAAGATGCAAAAAAAAGATACAAGAGATATATAGACAATAAGGAAATACTGGAAAGAAATACAATAATGAACAATATGCCAATGAAACAATAATACTAATGACTAAGTGTGTGAGTACTAGCTTAACATGTGATCGGCTTGGGTAAGATACAATGCGGCCTGGCTAATCATACGTGCGGTGCATGATCAACACTATTCGCTTACCAATACTTTATTCAATAGGAATTTGATCACATATCTATACTAATACTTCCCACCCCCAACTGGTATAATAGATCCAACCACGGTATGCTATGGCACTAGATTCCCCAAGAAGAGAGCGACTCCTCCCGAAAATCAGTATCTGTACATGTACAAGATAACCAATGAAACAATACTTGCACCATATACACTATATACCAAGGAATAACATCTCATGACGAGATCCGGATATACCAATCCGTGTAACCATAGTGTCAAGAGAAACATGTATATCTACAATAGATACAACGAACATAGAGGATATCATAAATAAGAAACTATCAGAGAATGTACTCGCCTGAAGTCCAAAGAACAGTCTCACAGATGTCTGACTCGGTACCTCGAAGACCTAGATATAGAATACCACATTAATACAAGGTACCGAAAAGAGAATAAGTCAAACTAGTCAACTTCTAGGTCAATAAATAAATTCTAAGTTAAAAGTCAACTATGGTCAACTCTAAAGTCAACTAAAGTCAAACATGGTCAAACCAAGGTCATCCTCACAAGACATCTATACAAATAATATAAAAAATAAAATACAATAATTTAGGAATCAAAATTAGATCCCAATAGATACCCACACAAAGTATACTAATAATATAATATTATACACACTCTAAATAATGTATATACAAACCAATATTTATACAAATAAAATAATATATTATTATTAGTATTATACCTCACAAAACACCTATATATATACATATATATATATATACAAATATAATATATAATATATAAATTAAATATGCCAAATCGTCACTGAAAACAGTGAGCTAAAAATACAAATTAAATAAAATAGGCTTTCAGTGACAGTTCCTACTGTCACTGAAACCACCGTCGCCAAAGCCGCTTTGCAAACTGCACTGCTGTCACCTATTGGTGACAGTTCTCAACTGTCACAGAAAAGTCCGTCGCTGCTGCTGCGAATCCCGCCCACTGCATGGGTTATTAATGACAGTGGCGGCTCTGTCATTAATAACCCGCCGCCACTGTTACAGCGGCTGCTGCTGTAACCGCCTAATTAATGACAGTTCTCTGTCATTAATCCTACTGTCACTAAAAACACAAAAAATATATATATAAATATATATATAAATCAAAATATATATATATAAAAACAATTAGATAAATATATATACTTATATATATACAATTAAATACTATTAGTTACAAAACACAATGCACATATTAATGTACGTATTTTACATGGCTAGAAGCACACATAAAAATACATTCATTAAATTAACAATTAAATATATAATAATTATAAATAATATAATTACACATTTAAACACATAAATATATTTTATAAAATATTTATGTATAATTTATGTTATTAACATAAGTACATATATATTTGCATGCAAGAAAGCTACATACATATATTTATACACCACATTAGAACACATAGAAATATATAGATCTATGCTACAATAAATACCATAATAAATACACTAAAATAAATATATAATATCTATATATATTTACTAGTTATAAATAAAGAATTTAAAGCATAATTAATTAGATCTACACATAAACACACCAAATGGGAGAGTATCACACCGTATCCCACTAGATCTAGGATACGCATGTGACACGAGTCCAATACACAATTAATTGCACCCCGAAGGACACAAACATGTCACAAATAATATTTATGAATAAATCAAAGTGTCAAAAGTAGATCTATGTGTCCGTGTCAAAATACGACATGTACAAAGTCCCGTGTCGGAGGGAACCCCCAAAATGACACGTATCACCAAATAGTTGGGATACGAACCACATGTACCCAAATATGGACACGACACAAGCCCCAAACACATAAGCACATGCCCAATTGATCTATAGGATCAATTGACACACACAAAAATGTAAATTCGGAATTCCAACAAAATTGACACAAAAAGCACCATAACTTTCTCCATGGGTCTCCTATGAACATAAAACAAAGTCCTATGGGTAGTACATATATATGGGTTGATTTTACATGACTAAATCTCAGATTTAGAAGCTATTTTAATGGGAAAAACTGAATTATACCTATTGGGAGATGGATTTCCAATGAAACCTCCAATTGAGATGAACTTGCTTCCAAATTGTAGATCCTTGCTCCTCTTTGTAGATCCTTGCTTCCTCCTTCTAGATCCTTGCTTCTCAACTTTCTAATGGTGAATTGGGAAGAATTTGGGATGAATTTGGTGGAGAATTGGAATGGGAATGGAGGGAATTTGGGAGTGGGAAATTCTACATCTAGATTTGGAATGAGAATGAGAGGAGAGAGAAATTTCCCCCCCTCTAATATAGGCCGGCCATGCCCCCTTCCCCAAGCAATTGTAAAATGTCCAATGTACCCCTTGGGGCCTCTCATGAAAAAATAATTAAGGAAGGAAGCTTCTAGTCTAATCACTTAATTAATTTAATCCATCTCCTTAACTATGGGCTTTCTAAATGGGCCAAGTCTAACTATTTAATTCATGTTGGTCCATGGGTCCAAACTAAACTAGTTGGGTCTACTAAAATAAGCCCAAAATAATTAAATAACATCCAACAATAATTAAATAATACAACAAAAATTATTTACCATGCACAATATTTATTTAAATAGGAAATTACTAAAATACCCTTTTTCTTAAAATGTGGTAGTGATAATAAGTACTCAACTTCCTCCTTGTAAACCCAAAACTAAACAACCCCTCATAAACCCAAACCCTAGCCGCATACTCCCCTCTCCCCTGCGCCAACCATCATCATCACCGACCCATCACCATCACCGGAGCCACATATTTCTCCCCCGACCCGCTGTCACCGCCGACCCGCTGCCATCTCACCGACCCGCTGTCACCGCCGACCCGCTGCCATCTCACCGACCCGCTGCCATTCTACCGCTGCCGCTGTCCCTTCAGCCGACACAGCCGCACGCTGAGCGACGAGCCACCGCGGAGCCAACCCGACCCCCGCGCGCTGCTGCCGCTGCCGCGCCTGCTGCTGTCGCCACCGCTGCTGCCTTGCTAGTTGTCTCCGGACGGAGCCCTTACACGCCGGAGCAATAGCCGCGGACAAGCCAGGCCTCACTCGACCCCGACCAGGTAACGAGCGTCGATCATTGGTTAACCTCATTATGCCATTGTGTCGTATCATTGCATGGATACGAGTTAACAATTGAAAACCCTAATTTTGGTTATGTGAAGGATTAATCATAATGCTTAGATGACTAATAGATGGTAATTAATAACTCAGTAATTGTCTTCATAACTGAAATTGTTATAAATGACTGGTAAAACCATCTGTAACAACCTGGACGAACCAGGTGTACTGAACATGGATAGGTAAGGACCAGGAATGGTACTAGACGTAATATAATTTCCGTAAAACCATAAATTAGAACTAATATCTTGGGGCACACGATCGATGACAGAACACGTGTACACCCTAGCTACGTGTACACACGGTGCTGTATTCGATTAACCGTGAACTTGAGACAGACCCTCAAGAGCAACGTAGTGTCAGTACACTGGGTCTTATTGTCTGATATAGAATTCTATATTATATTGTGTGCCAGGATCATCGGATCAGACATAAGACATCGCCGGAGAAGGCTTCTGGCATTCACAGCTTCCGGATACAGGCAAGATACCTTGCTATATTTACTGTCTAAATAAAATATGCATCTGTTGTATTGTGTTCTCGTTGCTTGTAACTTATACAACTGTGCGCGTCCGAGTTGTCTCGGGTGCATTCGACGGGTATGTCGATGATTAATTATATATGGACTTAGATCTTAGCAGACTCAACCCATTGGACGATATTCTGTTATTGTCTGAGACCTGACACCTTACACGTTCACTGAGACATATTCATATTGGGACGTGGGTTTGCGTATTCGACTAGCTATCGTTGCGTACATCCTACATCACGGTTAGCATGTAGTCAGGAGATAAATTAGAGACTTGGCATATAGATGCATGGTATATACGTCGAGTAGTCGACTTGTGTATCTACATTGGGCGGGGAGGACAGCTAGGAGGCGTATGGAATACACCCATTGGAACCGTAGTTCGGAGGAACCTCGGGTCCAATGATTTTCCCTTTACACTGATGCCACGTTCTTCGGAGCGATATGGACGATATACTGTACAGATGCCATTCTCTTCGGAGTATGGACGCTATGCCTACGCCTACTCATACGCATCAGAGTTGGCCTCACATTACATTCACTTAGATGGCTAGTACACCCTTATTGTATTTATTTTATTCAGTATTCATATATAGCATGTTGTTTTCTTGTATCTTGTTACGTCCCTCTGAGGACCTGGTACCTTTCCAGATTTAGACGAGACTTACTACCCCACCATATACGGCCCAGGACAGGAGACGAGATTTGCTACAGCCGAGGAGTTGGAGGTGCAGCCGTCAGAGTTCCCGTGATCAGTTGGTAGGCCATTAGCCTAGATGGAGGGCAGCATTATCTTCTCAGCTGATGCCCTAGTTATTATCTTTTATATCTTCTTTCAGTACTTTATTTCGTCATAGTAGTGGGTTTGTTCCCACCAGACATCACTGGTTGTACTATGATATCTTGAGACTGGTATTTATCAACCAGCAGTTTATTTAGTATTTTTTTGCTCTTTATATTGTGGATGAGATTAGATTACCTGTATTTGACTGATATTGGACATGTTAGTATTCTAGGACAGCGTAGCACTCTTCGGGGATCCATTAAATTGGGATATCCTCGGTGACGTGTCAGCTGGCTATTGTCACGTGGCCTGGTTCCAAACATTTTGGGACTGGGGCATGACAAAGGGGCTCCTTTAACAAAATACGGTTGCAATCGTAGGCGCATATGATGAGTAGGTTGTCACGTGTTCTTCATCCTTAACATGATGTGTTGGGTCAGACCGAGCTGCCACGTGGATATTTTTTTGGGATTTGATATTGTTGAAGATCTAGGCGGTTCTCATCTTTTGTTAACGTGACTTGGTCAGCTTGACACATAGCCCGCATTTAATTGGAGAGAATCATTTCAGTCGCAACAGAAATTTTTTGTCTCAGGGAACCCGACCACGATTGCCGCAAGGAGTCTCGGCCGCCTAAAACACATAGAGTTTGGAATGCTTAGGGCCAGAGACGCATAGAACGCATGGAGTCTAGAACGCATAGGGCCAGCGATGCATGGAACGCATGGCTAGAGACACATGGAATGCATGGAATCTGGAACACATAGGGCCAGAGACGCATAGAATGCATGGAGTATGTGACGCATGAGGCCAGAGATGCATAAACTCTGGGACGAATGTAGCCACATACACGTGGCGCTGCTCGCCTGTTAGAGATTATTATTATTCTGACGAGAGCTTCTTGTTGGTTAGTGTGCTCATATTTTTTGAAGCGTCCATAAAATCCTTTTCGTGAGGATCCTGTGTCAGACATAATCTTTGTTCAAGGTCTTTATTCGGCCAATATTTGGGGCGCATGGATGCTGATTTTTCTTGGCCGCATGGTCATCCCGTGGCCTTATTTTTCTGAGTCGATCTTGGGACGTATGTTTGTTGAGCGCATGGATCAAGATTTTTTATTCTTCTACATTTATTCAAATTCAAAAGATAAATGCCCCAATCTGCAGTGTTCGAGCATTGCTTCTGTCTCTGGCCCTTCACTAGTAGTAAAAGCAAGCATTGTAGACTCCCTGTCTAGGTACCAAAGGCCATCACGTCTGATGCCAGTCCCAAGCCACTTTTTCGTGGCCTTCTCCTGGAAAGAACATGTCCCGGTCAAAAAGAATAGTATAATCCAATTGATCAATGAGAGAGCTAAACGAAAGTAAGTTGACCGAAAATGAAAGAACATGCAATACAGATGATAGGACAATAGATGAAGTACAATAAACCGAGCCCGTACCCCGGATGGGTTGGGATATCCCATCAGCAGTCTGAACTATCTCGGGATGCATATGCTTGCTCGGATAATATAATGCAAACCCACTAGATGCACCTGTGATATGCCTAGATGCACCTGAGTTTATGATCCAACAAGTATGAGATTTAGTGGATGCAAGTGTCTGAACCGGGATACCTTTGCCCATATCAGCAGCGTAACCAGTAAAGTTACCAAGGTAGGTAGTGTCATCAAGATCCTGAGTGGCCGGTCCCTTACCCTTAGAACTCTCAACCTGAAGCATGAACTGGCGTAGTTCCTCTAGCTCTGTCATCTCAGCTCTAGTCATTTCGGTAGTGGTCTCCCCCGCCACAGCTAGGTAACAAGCTCCCCGACCTCAACGTCCCCTGCCTCCTTGGCCTGCATGTCCACCTCTTTGTCCTCTGCCTCCTCGTCCACAACCATAATTATGGGATTGAGGGCAGTTGTAGCTAAGGTAACATTTCTTCCCGCAATAGTACCACTCCCTATCATCGTTGATGGAAGCACTAGAAATCACCAATGTCGAGTGGACAGCCGGTGAGGTCTCACCTTTCACCACCTTCTGTTTGATCTCCTCTTGCTCCATCGATACAATAATCTCATCCAAGGACGGGAGGCCATCCACTCACAGAGGGAGGTAGTGAGGTCGGGTGAGAGAAGGGGGTGGAGAGTTTTTTTTTTTTTTTGGAAAAATTATTCAGTGATTTGGCTCTGATACCATGTAAAAAAGACTTGATCAATCGATTTCTTTTCAAGAGAGGGGGCATATATATAGGAGGAGGCTAGTCTCCTCCCTTTCTTTCTATCCGATGTGGGACTTATTTTAGTCCCACATAACTAAACAAATAAAATATCATATTTTCATAAAATAAAATTTCCAAATAAATTTATTTTTAAAGAAAAAGATTATTAAATAATTATAATACTTTATAATATTTGGTAGACGTACCTTATGATAAAAACCCAAAGCTATTGCAACCACTAAATACTAATTGCTCGAACAATAATTCTGAAATTAATGGAGCTTGAAAAAGCAAGATATTTTTTCACGAAAATAGGGGAGAATTCTTGTTATTTCGCTTAACAGCAAGTTCCTATTTGTACAGATACACGCATGCATGCGTTCGCTCGCTTTGATTACTTACTCGCTCACACTTACATTCTTCTTTCCCGTCTCTCAACTTCTTTACATAGATACATACCTCAGCTATATATAGCTTATACTCAAAAGCCAGAGAACTCGAGAAAGGCCTCCAGCGGGCTGCTGCCACTACCTTTCTCCTCCTCCTGTTGCTGCCTCCTCTCTCGGCTGCTCTTCCCAGGGCCTCGAACGAACACCTCGTCCCTCGACCTGCCGAAGACTTCCTCAATGAGCTTATAGGGCACGCCGAACGACAGCTCGGCCGCCTCCCTCTGCATCTGGTTCACCACGTTGTTCCTCCCGGTGAGGAAGACCTTCCTGCTGTTCTTGGCATGGACCTCGAAGCACACCACCTGGAGGTTCTGCTCCTGGGAGGCGGTGATGGCGGTCGGGTGGCCAGCGGGGACGATGAACACGGTGCCCTTCGACAGGCGGGACCTGACCTTCTGGTATCGGCGTTGTCCCTGTTGTGATCCCTCACTCTCTTGCGCCTCTTCTTGTTCCTCCTCCGACTCTTGTCCCTTCTTCGCGCTCTGCTGGCCGCTCGACGACCGGTGAGGGCATACCATCTCGAATTCGCCCTGTCCTTCCACAACTACAGCAATTTGGGTAGCCTTGGATTCGAAGAAGGGTGCCATCATTGATTCCTGTATTTGTAAATTATATACATAATACAAACATACACATGCATATCAATTAGAATAACTAACTAGAGATATACTTGCTATCAAGAAGAAGAAGAAGAAGAGATCGATCTGAGGTTCGTTCGTACACTAGTGATGTTGATGAAGGTGACATGGACGTCGAGATCCCTGAGCCCTTGGTAGTCTTCGAAGTCGGCAATGTAGAGCTGCCCCTGCTGGTTGGAGTGGTCGGGGCGCTTGTCCAGGAGGTTGAAGGGCTTGCTCGACTGTCCTCCGAAAGGCCAATGTCCGCCCTCCGAAGACGAGGAGTGACGGGTCATGCCACGGATCTGTTCCTCGGACGCCTGGACTATTGCTCCCTGCCCCTGTCGGCCGAAGAGCCGCTGCAACTTCTCTTGCTGTGTCTGCATATATATATAGATCATCATCACGTTCTATTGCTACATATGTTAGATTAATTGCAAGTCGATCGATCATTAATTATAAGCTGCTAGGAAAATTGAAACAGAGCTAGGGGCGGGGTTGCTGGTAGGTACATTGAGGGCAGCCTCTAGAATCCTGGTGCTGAAGGTTCTGTAGATGGATTCTGGATTTTCACCTCCACCAATGTAGAAATCCTGAATATAAAGAAAAGAAAATAGACAGAAAGCCTTAGCCGAGTTTTGGGACACGCGCGAGAAAGACACATCAAAATACGCTAGCCGCTAGGACTCGACGAATGTTAATTGCATGGGAGCAGGTAGCACCTTGAATTGGCCAGGAGAGGAGACTGGCTGGACGAGCTTGGCGATCTGGAGCTTCTTATTGTTGCTGTTGTTGATGATATAGACAACAGTCCCGGGCTGAACCCTAATGATAGATCCTTTCCTGATGTTATGCGACTCTCTCTGGATGCTTTGGGACTCCCTCTCCTCGTTTCTTCTAAGTAGAGTCACAGTTCCTTCACCTCTAGTGACGAAGAAGACTTGTTCAGCATCAGAATATTTAGGCACAGCAAATGTTCTTGGGCTGGCCTCGAATATCACGACTCTGTAGTTGGCAATCCCCATAAGGAGCTTGGACTTGTGTAGGAAATTCTGAAGGACTCTGATGCTTCCGTGCTGCGTCCTGACTCTGTGGATGAAGCTCTCACGCCGGAAGACGTATGGGTTGTTCTGGCTCCTCCCCTCCTCCTCCTCCTCCTCGCCGCTGCTGCCGCCGCCTCCGCCTTGGCTTTTCTCTTGCTGGTACCGCTCCTCGCATTGTTGCTGGCATTGGTGCTTCTGCTGCTGCTCCTGTTGGCTTTGCTGGCATTGCTGCCGGCACTCCTCAAGTCGCTCCTCGGGGTCTTGTCGCTCCTCGGGGTTGCGGCGGCCCTGGACTCCCTCCTGCTCGCGCATCTCCTCCTCGTACCTCTCCCGGCACCGCTCCTCGCACTGCTTCCCCTGCTGTCGGTGTCGGCACTGCTGTCGGCACTCCTCGAACCGCTGCTCCGGATCTCGGCCTTGTTGCCCCCCCTGACCCTCGTGCTCGCGCTGCTCCTCCTGGAAGCGCTCCTCGCACTTGCTCTCGCACTGCTGTTGCTGGCCGGGCCGGCGCTGGGTGCAGCGTTGACGGCACTCCTCCAGCCTCTCCTCGGGGTCCTTCCTTCGAGAGTCATGGCCTTGTCCTCGTTCGCGTTCGCTTTCTTGCTCACGCTCCCTCTGCTGCTCCACGCACTGCTGCTCGCATTGCCTCTGCTTGCCCCGGTCGTGGTGGGGCTGCTGCTGCTGGCATTGCTGCCTGCACTGCTCCTGTAGCTCCCGCTCCCGCTCGTCCTCTCGGCGAGAGGAGGATAGCGCCAAGCTGCTGGTGGAGAGGAGGAGGAAGATCGAGAGTAAGAGAAGGAAAGTGGTCCATTTGGTAGCCATTGTTAAACCTTGGTTTCCTTGAGCTAGCTGCTGCTGATGATTGTAGAAACGGAGGGAGGGAGGGAGGGCTTAATTTATAGAGAGAGGAAAGGTAGCAAAGTTGGTGGGGTGTGGCGATGGGTTGCCGAGTGTACTCCTGCATGCTACCACGTGGACGCGGATTTTGCGTGCGGACGAACCTGGGGCTTCGGGTGGGTTTCACGTGCACTCTTGTCAGGATTAAGGACGTACATTCGTGGCGATGCATGGGACCTTAGGGATGGACACGTACGGATAGCTTCACCAGAAGCTCGCCGCGTCTGTGGTGTTTGCATGCATTCACGTGAATAATATAATAATATACAGCAAGGATTATTATACAACAACTCTTCTGCTGGGACTGGGATTGGAGTGGGACTCTACCAGACTGTAGATAATTAGATATGCAAAATTTTCACACAACATTAAACTATACCAGTAGTGTTCCATGTCGATAAAAAAATGTTAAAAATAATTAACTATAAATTTATTATAAATATTATTATTTTTAGGAATTAAATTTCTTATCTATGTGATAATGAATTTCTATTCACTTAAGGAGGAATTGATCAAGTAGACTCAACTAAGAGCTGGCCTAAATTACGAGGCCGAGGTTCATTAAATAGCCATAGTAAATCAAAACTATAAAAAAAAAAATTTGAATAATGCATCAAAGCATTAAGCTAAAGCATTAGAAGATCTAGGAGAGAATGATACAGAGAACTCCATAGAGTTGAGAAGAGTAAATCTCGCCTCATCCACTTGAAGTAAGATTCTCCAACGGATAGGTTGAGAGTAGTTATACATTATACAAAAATATTCATACATTCAAACACATCAAATACAATCAAATACAAAAAAATGCATCAAATATAAACACATCAAATACAATCAAATCCCACAAACTGTATAAAATATAAACATATAAAGTATATAAACTATCATAATCCAAACATATAAAGTTATACGCTAAGTACATCCCACAAACTGTCAATTTAGAAAAAAAAACAAAAATACATCAATTCGACGGTGGAGGCGGAGCAAACGGCGGCTGTCGGCTGGACATGTATTGTGCCATAACCAAAGCGATGATCTGTTGTAGATCCTCAGGAACGACATGCAGAGCAGGAGCCGGAGGAGCTGTTGGTGGAGCTGGAGGAGCCGTCGGAGGAGCAGGAGATGCAGTATCACAAGACTCTACCAGGTGCCTAACAACCCTCTATAGCTCTAGGATAGACGTCGTGAGCTACTCCAAAGACATAGCACCAGAAGGAATGCCGGGGCCAACATCTGATGGAGTTGGAGGAGCCATCGGAGGAGCTCTGAAAATAATCGATGGCTGGGATGCCAACGATCTGGTCCCGTACACGCTGTCGCCTTTCCCTCTCTCGACATCTTGTACCCACCGATCATTTTTCTCAGTCAACGTACTTCTCTCAGCCCCCCCTCCAATGTCTCATACGTCTCATATATTTATTTATATAAATAGGTTTAGATATTGAATGTTAGGATTAATCTTTTTATTCACTACAACTATGGTTTGGTTTATAGCTAAGTTTAGATATCATAGTTTAGGTTTGTTTGCAGTATCGGCCGATATCGATCTGATACGGCCGATACCGATACAGTTTGGCATATCTCGATCCGATACCAACTGATACCCGATACTAGCCGATATTAGATTTAAGGTTAAATTTTTAAGGTAGGTAAAAATATATAGTTAAGATACTACCGATACCGATACTCGTATGAATGGTCCGTTATCGATTCCGATACCGATACTTTGAACCTAGAGTTAACATTTTTAGATTTCATACGTAACGATATTAAAGTTAGGGTTAGATTTTTAGTGTAGGTAAACAAATATAGTTAAATTATAAAAAGAATATAATAAAATTAAGTTGACAAAATTTTATAAACACAACTTACGTATGCTTTGGCTGCCTGCTCATCTACGAGCTTTCCATCCTTCTTTCTTTTGTAGGTCCGTTGGAAGATTGCAGTGAAGCCGACGGTCTTCGGTTCTTGCCCATCTCTGAGGGCCTCTTCGCACTGTAAAAATTAAGTAATCAATTAATAAGAAAAAATGGGAAATGCAAAAAATTAATCTAGCAAAAAATTATAATACTGACCATCCGTCGAAAATGCTCAACGGTCGGAATGGATCCATCCGTGTGGAGACTACCCTTAGCACGGGCCGCTCTCGCCTTCTCGCACTTGGCCTTATAGGCCGAGGCCTCCATCTTCTCCTTAATCTTCTCCTAGAACTCCATCTTGAGCCACTCCTAGCGAAGATCCCCCGAATGTGCGGCCATCATCTTCTGGTCATTGATCATATCCTTGAACCTCTCGCTGGCGACGGTCTTGTCGCACTTTCGGATCACATCATCTCTATGATCCGGCCACCAGTACAAATTCTGTAAATTATAAAAATATCTTCTAGCATTATAATCAATATATATATATATATATATATATATATATATATATATATATATATATATATATATATATATATATATATATATATATATATATATATATATATATAAAATTCTAAATAAAAATCTTATACATAGCCACAACATATCCAGCCAAAGAAATCGTCGATCCCTCGAGATGTCACTGAAGTTGATATAAGGGCCATAAAAGTTCTCCCGCATGATGTCCCCCCGATCAGTGCCAGCCTTGGTCAGGAAGAACCTAAAATAAGTAAATAATATACAATTAGAATAAAAAAGAATAATAAATAATAATAGTGTGAATTGACAAATAAGTACTTACGTCCCTCCATCGGCCCACAGCTCGGGCGATCGATATTGGTTGGCCGCTCTGGTAGATTAGGGGGATCTATAAATCCTGGACGACGAACATATATTCTGTGGTCCAACAGGAGGTCTGAATATGGATTTGCTCTAGTAGGAGCAACTAGTGGAGTAGCCAGTGTAGTAGTCGTTGCAGTAGTCGTAGGAGTATAAACAGGGGTAGAAGTTGAGGGAAGCCCGGGAGATGGAGTAGCTCCCCCTACTAATAAACGAGTATATGGTGGAGATAAAACATCGTCAGCATCTATGAACTCATCCTCTGATGGTCGTGTGCGAGCTGCATCTGGAGTAGCTGGAGTACTGGATGGAGGATGTTGAGAAGATCCTCTATGAACCTGTTGTCGTGCTCGTCCTCGTCCTCGTACTGTCATAGGTAAATCTGACAGTAAATAATGGATGGTGTTATGAAACAAATAAAAATAGTGACATCAAGACATCATCAAGTAATGTATGGTTTGAAGAAAAAAATAAATACTAGTGTGATGATAAAATAAATAATAATTGTATCATTAAATAAATAAATAATCTAAGCTAATGCATATTTGTGTACGTACTAATCTTCATCTTCCGAATCGTCATCGTCTTCCGAATCATTTTTTGAATCATCTTCATCTTCTACTTCTTCATTTTTATTTTTATTTTTACTTTCACTATCACCTTCATCTTCCAATTATTGTTCCTCGCTCGATACCTCCATATCAGAGTCCTCCTCTATATGAGGTAAATCTTTTATGTCAATCTCTTCGTTAACTCTATCATCCTCTACGGTAACGCCAACCTCCATACCAACAACACCGGCCAAACTCATATATGTAAGTTGAGGCATGACCATCTCATCCTCCTGGTATACTAGATCCCCAACATTATATGTGTTTTTAGATTTAGTTTTGCATACAGCCCCCCAATTCTTATTATTGCTTCGTTGACTAGGATAGCTCGTACAATACACTTGAACCGTTTGACTAGCCAACACAAATAGTTTGAAATCTACATATCTTTTTCCATATTTAATATCAACAAACCCAAATTGGTTGTCAATTTTCCATCCTTGCTTGGGTGTTGTGTCGAAAACCAATCACATTTAAACTACATTATTTTTGTCTCATAAGAGTATTCCATTTCCACGATATCTCTTAGTAAACCGTAATAGTCAAATTTTGGAGCGGTATCATAGACTGAACCTCTTACACATACTCCAGAATTCTTTGTATAATTAGCCTCATTATCGACAAATGATTGATTAATATGCTTATCAGTGGTTCTAAATTTGAAGCCATTGATAGTGTATCCATCCCAACTCTTTGCTCTCTTGCTTGGTCCAATAGCTAATGCTCGAAGTCGTTCGTTCTGTAACTCTGTACTAGGACAAAAACGTAAAACATCATATATCATATAGACATTAGACCAAGATTGGTCAAAATGCTAAATTTAGAATGCTTAATGTTTATGATCCGTACATAATTATGGAACTACGATAAATTTTTCTATCAACCTCTCTAGCAAGATCATCATCATTAATATTAGGTCTCTCCATTTTTTACCTCAGCTTTAAAAGTACTATGATAATAAGGAGAACAGTTAGAGTACTTTTTTCCAAGCATATACAAAATTGAGAGTAGTTATATATTCACTACGTTGATGACAATCTCTGAATCACATTCGAATATCACTTTCTGAAATCCCTACTATTGACAAAACTTAACGCCAAAAGTGAGAGATAATGCTAGCTTCAGCCTCAATAGGTGATCCACCTCTTCTAACTGATGTAATACCTCCCATGAAATCTTCTATAGAATTTCTAATTACAGCTGTCCATCCCATTTTTCCTTATATGAATGCTCCATCAAAGTTATACTCCCTGTCAAAATAGTGTCGCCTTATGGGTGACACCACACTTCTGAGCGAAGGCAACCAAACGTTGTTGTCTCCTTTGGGCGATATGGCGGTGACAACGAAGTTTGAATATATTTTGAGCTAGTAGAGATAGATGAGATGGATTTTAGGAATTGATAATTCCATAACAAAACTTGTAGCTGTTGATAACACATCCTGAATGTTAAGGCTTTTATTTTCGAAGATAATCTTGTTTTTAGACTTCCATATCGCCCAAAGGAGACAACAATAATATCCAACAAATTTGAATCATTAGTGCCAATAAGGATAACCAGAATATTCTTTAAACTATTTGAATCTGTTAGTGGCCGGAGCAGCCCAATAGGAGAGGGAAACCAAATTAATCTTGTTATGTGGCACTTTAGGAATAAGTTGCCAGTGGCTTCAGCTTCCAATCCACATAGAGAACACGTTGGATCTATATGTTGTATAAAGCGATTATTGTTTTCTTTCACTGTTATTATGTTTGTCAGAAATATCCATACGAAAAACAACACCTTAGGTGATATAGTTTTGATTTTCCATAATAGTTTTCAATTAAAGAAAATCCAATTGAAGAAGAAGAAGCTTTATTATGTATGATAACTTTGCATGCCGATTTGGTTGAGAAGATACCTGAAGGTATTTTCTTCCAAATAATAATGTCATCTAGAGGAATGGAAGGACTGGGCTTTCTCAGTATAGCAGTCGCTTCATGACTTGGGAAGGATGAAGTGATGAGTTGGTGACTCTAAGTATGAGATCCAGGATAGAAAAAAAATCCTTAATAAATATAATATTTCCCTAGTTGTTTGGCAGACCATCAACCCGACACATAGAAAGGGCCATAACCTATAGATCCTCCTATACCTGTATATTTTGTTGGTCCAATTGGTCATGGTCAACCTGGTTTCGATAATTAACAAAACCACGATTCGATTTGATACACCTGAAGCTCAAAACCAGATAAAAATTATTTCTACTTTCTACAAAAAAATTGCTGCAAGTTTTGTCTGGTTTTTTTTCTATTTTTTTATGTATTTTTACAATTTATTTGAGTCTAGGACTGTTGTAAATTGAGTTTCATTTGGAAATGAGATAGCAGGAGTCTAGTCAAATAATCCTATCTAAAAACTAGTTCAAACTCAACTCAAAATAGTCCAATCAAATGCTTATTTTCTTTTCTACTACATGATTTTTGTAATATTTAAATCCTTCCATGCATGTCTACTAAAATTTGAGATTTATTTGACTTATATCTTTATTAGGATTTTTAAAACTTGTCTTTTGCATATGACTAAATTGTTTCCCAATGTTCTTATACTTTTATGCTATAAATATATATGCATCTTGTTAAATCAATTTCTATGATCTGCATGTCATTATTCTACATATAGTGATATTCTAGCTACTTACTCCTAATTTATCACATGATCATATTATATGCTTTTACTTACCTTGTCTTCATGATATATTCTTGGTTTATGGGGGGAGACATAAACTATACATTTGACAAAAGAGGAAAAACATGTTAAATATGTGCATATTCGCCAATGTCATACTACGGGGGAGCTTATGCACAAGTACAAGCTTCGGTAATATCAGTCGTATCAATAACTCCTATTACGGGAGAGCTTTTTTTTTTATCATGTCAATGGAAGAGAAGTAAGTTTAAGTATGTAAGTAAATATTTAAGTATACTTATAGTGATTTGTGCTTATTGTTTTTGATATATGCATCGATTGTATCCATCTTAAAGTTAAGTGGTTTGGCATAATAAAAAAGGGGAGATTGTTGGCCCAATATTTAAGTTGAGTTTTTGAATATGGCTAGTCGATTAAGTTTAACAATATGATAATCATGCAATCACTATAGTAACTTCTACTTAAACTCAATATTGTTCTGATATGCATTAATATTTGCTTCGGAATGTTGCTTTGTTCGTCTAAACTTGTAATTGCATAAAGCAATAAGCAAAATCAGCATGGACATATGCAATGGAGAAATGATGATGAGCCAAAAATGATGTTATACCAAATGATATTTCTGAACCGCCTACAACTTATCCAGAGCCTCGCACTCAGGGGTATTTGGACAACTGTAGTCAAGAAAAAAAAAAAATTCAAGTCAGCAGGTGTTTCAGAAGTTTGGCATCATCAAGTGCTCTTGGTTTTCATATATAATTTTGATATTTATTGAGTTTAGGACTTATGTACATCTAGTCACACTGGCATACCCTTACTCCACTCAAATAAGCCTGAAACCTAGCCACCCAAAATCAGACCAAAACAAACTTGATCAAAGCTAAAATTATTTTAGAATAGGCCAATCGAATTCTGGCCGAATTTTGTCTTCCTAAATCAGAAGATTGGCCAACTGTATAATCCCTGATTTTATGGCTCCAACGTTCAAAAATTCAAAAATTCTAGACCGAATTTTGGCCGAACTCGTTTTGAGAATTATGAGCACCATAAAATTTTAAATCTTTAAATTTATTATTTTAAGAACTTTGGTTATTTTTATCTAATTTGAAAAATAAATAAATAAATAATATAATTCTTTAATTTTATATCTTATATAAATAATTGGTTATATTAATTAATTAAAATTTATTTGACAAAAAAAATATATATTTGGTGTAAAAGTTGTTGTTATAAAGCATTATGAATTTTCCTATAATTTATTTATTAACAAATAATTTTTTTTGATTTTTGTATATTTTTAGGATTTTTATAATATATAAAGATATATATTTACTTATATACATTTTTATCATCTATGAATGCAAAAGAAAAATAAAATAAAATAAAATAGAAATAAAACCAAGACCAACCTATTCTACCCGACCCAACCCTCACCCCCGCTCCCCCAATCTTTGTATATATTTATATATATAAACGCTATGTAATGCAAAACCCTAACCCTAATCTCTAGTCTTCTACCAGACGACCGGTGCCCCACGGGAGCTCGACCTTACGCGATCCCACCCTATGGCTGCCGCAGCCAGCCACCGTCGGCAGCCCCGCACACGGCCCCTGCACGCACAGACGTGCAGTACACAGCCCACGACCCCACTTTCCACGTGAGTTCTCTATCTCATATGTGCATCGTTTCTCGAGCCGCATCTTCGTACGCGTTCACAATATGAACAACAACAACTCCCTTCAATTAGAATATTTCCGTCTTTGTTAAATCGTGTGATAAAGTGACTCAAAGTCGAGCAAAAATATGTATTTTTGAACAATTTTGAAACTGTCCCAACCACACATGTTAACGCACTATTTTCTTCAAAATAGTTGATTATTTTAAAAATCCAATTGAACATCCTTTTTGGAAATATAACCAAGTTTTAATTCGTTTAAATATTTTATTTTATTTTATTTTGTTGAGTAATTCAGCATTAAAATTGTCAAAAAACATGGTTTCGGAAACCCAAATTTTCCAGATACGGGAAGCGTCCCACAAAATGAGGCAACTTTATTGTATGCGGATTACACCGAAAAACGCGTATCATTAATGCAGATGTGTGGGATTTTGTGAAACTTTATATGGACGTGTATGCACGCCGGAATCAACGCGTATCTGCCAAAAAATCACGTATCAGCATTTTCTAAATTTGTGCAATTACTTCGTGTGTGCTTGTCGTTTCGTAACGAAACTCGTGCCATCGGATTCGCAGCAATACGCTGGTCTTGTAACCTAAGTTTGGTTTGATTCTAAGAATGTTGATAAAATACTGTTTCGAGGGCCCCACGGCCCTACTTGACGGGCATTTTTTGACCGGCTCCTCGAAATCAAATTCTGGATATTTTGTTGAGGTCGTACCATCGTTCTGGACTCGTAGACACTAGCTTTGCCCAATTTAGAGAATTTTGTCTCCGACATATTTTTTGGTACAAAGTGGGCCACATGTGGACCCCGCTTTAACCCAAAATTGCTGTGTTAGCTCCTGTATTCTAATTGGACTTATAGGTAGTCAATTATAGCTATTACCTTGTTATGTCCATCTGAGGACCTGGTCCCTTGCCAGTTTTGTAGCATAGACGGTTGTGGAGTTGTGTGGAGCTGTTGATGTAATCCGCCTTGCCATGCGGGCAATGGTACCAGGTATTTACATTATTCTACCGGAGTTACGTTTATTTATTGACACTTTTTATTCCTGCTGATATAGCCTAGTTTTGATAGACTCGTAATCTTTATTTTGGTCTATTCGAACTGATATGCTAGTGGACTGCAGAACATGAAACATATTGCTCATTCTTGGTATTTATTTTATGTGGATTGAGATGTAGCTAGACTTGTAATATTAGGAAATTTGCCATTATTTACAGCTTATACATATTCAAGTCAGACAAGAGTCTTGTTGGATGTGTAGTTGACATGTTCACGTATTCCTAGTCCTACGTATTTTGGGACTGGGGTGTGACAAGAATACCCTATAAATAGGCATAGATTTTCACATTCTTACTCACTCAAACATTCTCAATCTTTCTATCCTAAAAGTGAGTAAACCCCTGAGCTTTAACATTTCTCATTTTCAAGATCAATTTTCTAGCCTTCTAGTGCCAAGTGTGATATCGGTTAGAAGTCTGTTCGAGTTATAAAAGCTTGGTTTGTCAAGTTCTCTTTTCAGTGGTTAAAGTCCGCGTGCCCTTCGTATCAAACGGACTGTGAAGTCTTTCGAGCCTTCAGATCAAAGCTCGAGATTGTAAGAAGTGAGCAAGCCTTCGAATCAATGCTTGTGATTCACTATTGGTAATTATAGTGGATAAAACTCTGAGCAATAGTTCTCGAGCCTGGACTAGTCCTCTCAAAGGAAAACCAGGAGAAAATTTCGGTGTTTGCGTTTGCTTTCTCTAATTCTTATTCCTTTACATATTCGTCTTACATTTACTCATTATTACTGTTAGTTGTTAGCTTTCTTTACTTTGCATAAGTTTTTAATTGGATAGATTATTCTGCTGCACTCTGTTCACCCCCCTTAGAGGTGCCATCACGGTCCTATAATGAGGAGTGACATCGAAAGTTGCGTATGACACATTGTTCAAAATAAAAGTAGCCGTGAGTGCAGCTTCTCCGCAGAAGCAGTTTGGGAGACCTACAGTCAGCAATATTGAGTTCATCATCTCTTTCAATATCTTGTTCTTCCTTTCTTCAACTCTATTTGATTGAGGTGAATATGGAGAAGTTGTCTTATTGACAATTTTAAGTTCTCTATAGAACGATGAAAATTTAAGAAACCTATACTCTCCGTCTTGATCACTTCTGAATCTTTTTATTATTGTCCAGTTTGACGCTCGGCTTCAGCCTTGAAGTCGTTGAACTTCTCGAACGCTCAATCCTTCAATGTGAGAAGATAGATGAACGCTTACTTTGAGAAGTCATCGATGAATGTAACAAAATAGTTTATCAAGGCCTTTGTGGAGAACTGTTTGAAGTCGCAGATATCTGAGTGCACAAACTCCAGAAGATCTGTGCTTCGATAACCTGCTTTAACGGTTTAAAGGTGATCTTAATTTGCGCACAAACTTGACACTTCTCCACCTCCTTACCCCAATATTTGGAGATAGGCCTTAGACTAGATATTTTATTTATTCTTTTACAACGAACATATCCTAGTCTATTATGCCATAACTCAAGAGGATAACCAGAAGAAGAAACTGCATTAACATTATCAGTCAATGTTACAAGCTGAAGTTTAAACATTCCTTCATTATAAAAGACTTTTGCGAAGTATGCTTCTTTATATAAAATCACCATCTGCCCAACATTGATGTCCATCCTCAAGCTTGTGTTACACAACAGACTTTTCTGAGACCAGGTTCTTGACTATCATAGGAACGTGCTTCACTTTCTAAGACCAAGTTCTTGCCTATCACCGGTACGTGCTTCACTTTCTGAAGCATCAGAGACTATCCCGAAGTCAGATTCAATACCGACGGTCTGGTCCCAAGTACTTCAGCTTATGCCTGGTTTGCCAGCATCACCTTCTCTGACGTAGGCTTGTATATGGTGAACAATTTCCTCTTAGAACAAATATAGCAAGATGCACCAGTGTCCACCCACCAGTCAGTGTCGACACCAATTAAAATTACTTGCGTAATCATAACAACCTTTTTAGGCTCACCTTGCTCAGTCTATTTGGGCTTGGATCTGCAGTCCTTCTGGTTGTGGCCCTTCTAGCAAAAATTAAAATAAGTCACATCATTCTTAGGCTTTGGCTTGAGCGAAGCCGACCTCAACTTCAGATAGTTGAAGTCCTTCTTCTTATTATGAGAAGCCTTCTGCTTCCCCTTGAATTCTCTAGCATGTCATGTCCCAGTCCTAAAATATGTAGGACTAGGAATACATAAGCATGCCAGCAGTATATATATGGTAACTCCAATATATGAAAACGATAACACATACGTATGCTGTATTATGAATAATAATTCACAAGTAGTATATAATGTTACAAGTCACATGCAATACTAATCTCATCCACAAAATTAAATAGAAATAAATGCCCAATATGACAATGAACCAAGTATGAAATAGTCGAGTAGACCAATGGTTGGGTGGAGACAAATCCACTACCAAACTAGGATATAAAAGAAAATATAATAAGTACTGTCATGCCCCAGTCCCAAAATACGCGGGACCAGGCCACGTGGCATTGGCCAGCTGACACATCTCCGAGGGAGTACCCAATTTATTGGACCCAACGAGACGTGCTACGCTGTCCTAAAATACTAACAAGTCTAGTACTAGCATATAACAGGTAACATCTAGTCTCATCCACAAAATATCAAGGAACACTGAAATAAGTATTAGAATATAAGTGCTAAGTCTAAAATGTCATAGTACAATCCTGATATGCCTGGTGGGAACAAACCCACTACAAAAACTAAAATAAGAGAGTGCTGAAATATAACATGACTAGAGCATCATCTATCTAGATAAAGAGGCTCCAGTTCTAGATGGTAAGTCTACCCAAGATCAGAGGAACTCGGATGGCAGCACCTCTAGCTCCTCCTCGGATGCGTACCTCGTTTCCTGCTCAGGTCCGTACACTGTGGGATAGTATGCCTCATCTAAATCTGGAAGGGAACCAGGTCCTCAGTGGGACATAACAAGATACATAAAAGCATGCCATATATAAATACTGAATAAAGTAAATAAGGGTGTGCTAACCATCTAAGTGAATGCAATGTGAAGACAATCTTGGTACGTATGGGTAGACGTAGGCATATCGTCCACTCTCTGAAGAGCGTGGTATCTGAACATATAATGTCTATCATTCTGAAGAATGAGGTATCTACAAATATATACGTCCGTATCGCTCCGAAGAATGCGGTATCTGAATAAAGGAGGTCATTGGATCCGTGGCTCCTCTGGATACTACGGAGTCCAATGTGTGTATCCCATACACCTACTAGTTGTCTTCCCGCCCCATGTGGATATACAAATCGAATACACAACGTGCATACCACGTAGCTATATGCCAAGTCATAACTTTCTAGATAATCCTGACTACGTGCTAAACCGTGATATGTATCCCATGCACCGGTAGCTAATCTAGTACGCGAACCCGCATCCCAACATGAGTTGCAATCGTGATACGTGTACAAGTGTCAGGGTCTAGGAGGATATCAAAATACTCTCGCATCTGTAGGTGAGTCTGCTAATGTCTAAGTCAGTTATACTACGTATCGACGTATTTGTCGACTGCACCCAAGTCAATCTCGGGCGCGCACAGTTATATGTATTTTGCAATAGGATAACCTGCAACAATTTATAATTTAAACAGTAAAGATTTGGCAAGGTATACTTGCCTGAGCAAGACTTCGGTATAGTACACGTCCTGATATTGTATTTAAGTTTTGGTGAAAGTTATGGGATTAAAGTTTGGGGAGAGTTGTAATATATATAGGGATAAGGAGGCGGTAGGAAACTTAGGGATTAAGAATTACTGTTACTGCTTCTTTCTTTCATTGGCTCTAGTGTCGGTTGTTCTTCCATTGGTTTAGGTTTCGGTTGAGGAGAGTTTAGGAATAAGAGATGAGAGGCGGTGGGTGGGGTTGCTACTGATATTTCTCTTCTTTACGCGCGGATAAAAATAAAAAGTGGAGTTTGTTTTACACGCGGGGAATAGGGAAAGCAAAATTGGCTTTTGCTACTGCTGCTGCTGATATTCCCTTCTCCTAATGGGTCCGGGTTCAAGCGGGTAGTGGGTTTGGGTTTCGATTTTGATATCCAATAGGAGTGTATTCATATATATACAGACATCTATTCACAGAAATTTCTAAGAATTATATTGGTGCATACGGTTGAGCTAGCATCTGTCCAAAGGGTCTCCTACATGGAATAAATTAGGAAAAAATTATAATAGCTCCATAAATCCTCTAAGTGCTGAAGCTTCTCAAAATAAGATCTAATAAAATCTATTCTCTCTATTTAGCTCATAACTATTATAAATAAATAATAAAATAGTTTTTAGAATTTAGGGGTTTTACATTCTACCCAACTTATAAAAATTTCGTCCTCGAAATTAAAACTAAAGTCACGGTAGGAAGTCAAGTATGGTATAAGATATAAATTAACATGGTAATTTCATACCTTGGTCTGCGAATAGGTTGGGAAAATGTTTGTGCATGTCATCTTCGCGCTCCCAAGTAGATTCTTCTGGCGCGCTATGCTTCCATGTCACGCGGACTAAGGTAATAGACTGGTTCCTCAATACTTTTTCTCGTCGATCAAGGATTCTCACGGGTTGCTCTTGATATGACAAGCTTGGTCAAACGGTGATCTCCGAATGGTCGAGAACATGACTGCTGTGTGCCATATATCGCCTGAGTTATGATACATGGAATACGTCATGTACTCCCTCAAGTGAAGGTGGTAGTGCAAGTCGATACGCCACTTCTCCCACTCTCTCTAGCACGTTAAATGGTCCAATATATCTTGGACTCAACTTGCCGCGCCCTCCGAATCGAATGGTGTCTCGGGTGGGTGATATCCTCAAGAAGACATGATCGCCCTCTTAAACTCTAAGGGACGACGATGAAGATCTGCCTATTGTTTTTGCCTGTCTTGCACTGCTCGCAAGTGTCCTTGGATTTTCTTTACCTTCTCCACTGTACGAACAACCAATTCTGGTCCTAGAATCTGTCTTTCGCCCACATCGCTCCAACATAGTGGGGAATGACACTTCCTACCATATAATGCTTCGTAGGGAGCCATTTGAATGCTCATTTGATAGCTATTATTGTAGGAAAACTCGACCAAATGTAAATGGTCCTCCCATGATCCACTGAAATCAAGCATGCACGCTCTCAATATATCTTCTAGTGTTTGAATAGTACGCTCGGACTGACCATCTATTTGCGGGTGATATAATGTGCTGAACTTTAGACGGGTACCAAGACTCTCTTGCATACTTCACCATAAGTAAGATGTGAACCTCGTATCCCTGTCAGACACGATACTAAATGGCACTCCGTGCAGTCGCATAATATCTCTCATGTACATGTCTGCTAAGACCTCTGTGGATTGCCCAACTCTGAAGGGTAAAAGGTTGGCAGCCTTGGTGAGTCGATCTACGATTACCCATACCGCATTACGACCATTAGGACTTCTTTGAAAGCTCGTAACGAAGTCTATAGTGATGTGCTCCCATTTCCACTCAGGTATTGGGAGTGGTTGGAGTAAGCATGTGGACCTTTGATGCTCAGCCTTGACTTGCTGACACACCAGGCATTTTGCCACAAAGCAGTCTATCTCCCTCTTCATTCCATGCCACCAATAGTACTGTCTCAGGTCTCTGTATATCTTCGTGCCTTCTGGATGAATAGAGTACATTAAGCTGTGCGCCTCTATCATCAGCTCTTGACGAAGTTCTCCATTTGGGACATAGAGACTGTCACCACATCTTAAAGTCCCGTCCTTGTGTATGCGTAACCCTGTTTGTATTCTGGCCTCGGTCCTTTGTCGAAGCCTCTAGAATCTGGCATCTGTTGGCAGGGCAGCCTTGATCCTTTCGCCCAATGTTGATTGCAACTGGTAACTTGACAACTAGCCATCAGTTCCTGGCATAATGATTTCTATACCCATCTACTCTAGATCTCTCAATAGATGTTGTTGGATAGTCAAGAAGAATGCCATGGGTCTTCTGCTTAACGCGTCAGCTACTACGTTGGCCTTTTCCAGATGGTACTGCAGCTTAATCTCAAAGTCTGTGATTACCTCGAGCCAACGTCTTTGTATCAGGTTCAAGTCCTTCTGGGTGTAGACGTACTTTAAGCTCTTATGATCAGTGAATATCTTCACTCGTTCTCCGTATAGATAGTGTCTCCAAAGCTTCAAGACAAAGATGATTACCGCAAGCTCCAGGTTGTGAGTGAGATAGTTCTTCTCATGGGTCCTCAGTTGTCTAGAGGCGTAGGCCAAAACCTTCCCATGTTGCATCAAGACGCAACCTAAACCTTTTCCGGATGCATCGCTGTAGATTATGAATCCTCCGGATCCTGAAGGTATGGTTAAGATAGGTGTCGTAGTCAGACACTTTTTCAGCTCGTCGAACGCTATCTGACACTCCTCTGACCAGATAAACTCCTGCTCCTTGTGGGTCAAGTGAGTCATCGGCTCCACGATCCTTGCAAAGTTCTCTACGAACCTCCGGTAATATCCTACAAGTCCTAGAAAACTCCTCACCTCTGAGACGTTGGTAGGGGTCGCCATGTCTCTACTGACGAAATCTTCGCTGGATCTACCAAAATACCATCTACTGAGATAACGTGTCCAAGGAAAGCGACACGATCTAGGAAAAACTCGTATTTACTCAGCTTTGCATAAAGCCTCTCACGCCTTAGCATCTCTAACACTAGCCTCTAGTGCTCTCCGTGCTCCTCGTGGTTCTTTGAATACACCAATATGTCGTCGATGAAGACTACCACGAACCGGTCCAGATATTGATGGAAGACTCTGTTCATTAGGTTCATAAATATGGCAGGTGCATTTGTCAGTCCAAAAGGCATCACCAAGAACTCGTAGTGTCCATAACGAGTCCTGAATATTGTCTTTGGAATGTTTTCTCTTTGCACCTTTACCTGTGTAAACTCCCTCGACCCGATTTTACTATTTTAAAATCATTTTTAGCAAATTAGAATTTATTGCTATATTTTATTCATATATATCTTATTTAATTGTACACCTGTCCATTACACAATTAATTAGAGCATTACACTAGCTGTAATTCCCAAACAAAGTCCACAACCCTGCTCTAGACTTGTTAGACTATTTTTTTTGTATTTTGTGCAACTCCTAGAAACCTTGTTTGGTGCTCCATTTTAGTCGCACAAATATCGTTACAGACGTACGTATTTATTTCCTATTTAAAATTCTGCTCTTTACCCATCTTTGTACCCCTAGAGATTTGAAGACCTGTAGGCACCTGTTTTGCCCAAACAAAAATACGATAATATTTTACTCTAATTATATTACAATTATCGTATTGACACCGTAGAGAAATTATGACCCTAACTGCCCCTAAATAATTAGTGAGCATCGTGCGCAGTATTTATTAATTAATAAAAACGAGGACCCGTATCACCTACAGAATCAGACCCTGCAACTGCCCAGACTCATCCCCGCACTTCCCAAAACATTTTCTCCAGCTATTTCCCCCATTTTTGTACAATTTAGTATTTCGGGGAATCAGTATTTAAAATCAGGTAAATTGCGGAATTACGCAAAATACCAATTTTATGCTTTTATGCAAATTATGAAAAGTTAGTGGTTTTTATGCAAAATTGCATGTAAGGTGGAAATATCCTATTGGTTAGTGAATAGGTGTATGGGACCCACCCAAAACATCCAGAAATTTCAGTCAAAAATATCTAAAAACCTGAATTACCAAAATAACCCTGAATTTCCCAATATTTACAACATTGCCATTCACCCAATCCCTATATAAACCCTAACCTCTCCCTTACAAATCCCTACAGCTCTTCCCTCCGACCACCGCCGGCCACCCAACTCCGGCCAACCTTCCGCCCTGACCCCCTCTTCCCTCCGGCCAAGCCCCACCGCCTGCACCACCCTGCTCCGCCGGCCACAGCCCCCGCAACCTCCCCATTCCTTCACTGCCCACAGCAGCCTCCACCACCCGAGCCACCCCCTGCGCCACCCTCCGCCACCGTGCACCGCCACCAACCCCACCACCCGACTCGCCGTCCTCCCCTCCACCGGACCACCACCCCTCACCGCCCCACGATGCCGCCTCCGCCGGCCAGAGCCCCCGCAGCACCTCCCCACTCCCCTAACCCTAACCGCCACCCTCTACTCCGACGGCATCCAGCCACTGCCACCGCCGTCATGGACCTCTGCCACCACCACCAACCTGACCGCCACCCTCCCCTCTGTCGAACCCGCCGCCTGCCCGGCCACCTCGGCCTCTCCTCCGCCGCCGGCAGCCCCCGCACTCATCTGCTGCTGCTGCTGCTGCTGCTGCTGCTAACAGCTACTGCTGCTGTTGTCGCTCCTCCGGCCGCCTCCGGCCATCTCCGCCGCCGTCTTCCTGCCGTCGACGACCCCTAGGGCCCACCTGTCAGAGGGTATAATCCTAAACCCTAGTATATACGTATTTATATATATATACTCCTATGTATACCTATAGGTATATATATATGTATATATATATGTATATATATATGTATATTAATATGTATATATGTATATCTATATATATATATATATTATATTATAATATATATGTATTATATACTGTTATTGTACAGTATATTATACTGTATATACTATTATGATATATTTACTAAATATATATATATATATATATATATATCTATTATCTTATACATATATATTTATATATGTAAATATGTAAATATGTATATGTATATGTATATGTATATTTATATATACAATATAAAATTATGTAATAATTACTAATATATATGTATTTAATTCTGTTTTATTTATATATATATGTAATATATAAATATATGTATACATATATTTATATGATATGTATATTTATATATAACATGTTATATATAATTACTATGTATACTATGTATTTTTATTTCATTTATTTTTCTGCACTTATTATATTTCCTGCACTTATTATATATGTATATATATATATATATATATCTATATATGTATATATAGACTATCTATATGTAATATATTATATTCAGCTGGATAATACAGCTTATACATATATATATATATATATATTTTCAATTCTTGCAATGTCATTTCAATTTATTACATAATATTATATATTATTGTGCTGGATATTACAGCCTATATATATTATGTACATTTACATTTCAAGCACTGTCAATTAATTTTATCTATATATATATATATACATCAGTGGATATACCCTGATTATTATATTATTATATATCAGCGGATACACCCTGATAATATTATATTATTATATATATATGGCAGTGGATATACCCTGCTACTATTATACTTGCTATATATATACCTGCATTTTTTTGTTCTGTATATGCTATATATACTACTATATATATTATATCTATATATATATACATACTATATATATAACTATATTATATTTGTATATAAGTATGTATACATATACTTTATATTACAACCATGATATTCACAAACCCTGTCTGTTTTAACAGAAATCACCTTCAGCACAGCCAGTGACCCCCTGTCACCAGCAACCTCAAACCTGACCGTGAGATCAGGTTATCAACACTATCAGGGAGTAGGCAAGTATACCTTGCCAAGTTTACTGTTTAAATTCACAATATTGTTATATGCTCTTGTTTCTGAATTTCATATAACTATGAGTACCTGAGACTGCCTCAGGTACAGTCAACTGATATGTTGACATTTAGCATATTAACTTAGTCTTACAGACTCACCAACTACTGTGAGAGTATCCTGATATTCTCTTAGACCCTATCACGGGTACACGCAACAAGGTTGCACTTTATTTTAGGATGCAAGTTTATGTAGTTGATTAGCTACCAGTACGTACGACGTGCATCACGGCTTAGAACAAAATCAGGAAAGTTACGACTTGGCATTAGTTACATTGGGCGGGGAGAACGACTAAAAGACGTATGGGACACCCACCTCTTTATCCCGATGCCGCACTCGATGGAGTGATACGGATATTATATATATTCCTGTGACCATTCTCATCGTAGATGGAAAATTGTATAGTGCCCTTGAACGGGGGCATATATGGCATATACTAGCCAGTCACTACGGATTGGTGAATTACGTCAACATATGTCTAGCCACACTTTCCCATACGTACTAGGTTGTCTCAAATTGTATTCACTTAGATGGTTAGCACCCTGTATTTATTTTATTCAGTATTTACATACATGGCATGTTATTTTTATGTATCTTGTTACGTCCCACTGAGGACCTGATTTCCTGCCAGGTTTAGATGAGACACTCTACCCCACAGTACATGGACCTGGACATGAGACGGGATATGCCCCTGAGAAGGAGTTAAAGGAGATGCCATCAGAATCTGCCTGAGTACACCTGGAGTTGGAGCTACATATTTCAAGGACGATGCACTAGTCATCTTATTTCACTTTTGCTTATCTTCTGTAGTGGGTTTGTTCCCACAAGATATTATCTGATTTGTATTATGACATTTCAGACTCAGCATCTATATATTCAGCACTATTTTTCATATTTCATGATATTCCTGTGGATGAGATAGAGTTACCTGTATTTAGACTTGTAGTATTTTAGGACAGCGTAGCACATCACTTTGGGTCCATTAAATTGGGTAATCCCTTAGTGACGTGTCAGCTGGCCAATGCCATGTGACCTAGTTCCGTATATTTTTGGGACTGGGATGTGACATGGTTTTAGCGGTAGCCCATGCAGGTCCAGTTAAATTGCTAGTAGCATGATGTCATGCTCAGCAAACCTACTATAAAATAGGAATACTAGGTCTCATCCACTATGACTCATTCTAAGATTCTTGCATCCTGCTTGATTATCATTTATTATTTCCTTTGTACTTTTCTAAATTATTCTCTTCTTCAGAAAATGGACATACCCAGTGGACATGCGATTGATGGGGTTGACCAAGCAACAGACCCATCGCTAGATATCCCAGGAACTCCGACTGCCCCAAGAGACCAATCCCCAAGAAGGATGCTGGTCAATCCAACAACCCCGTACCTTCCCCAGGACCCTACTCAGGAGACAACACCAGCCCAGCTAGAAGGGCAAACTTTCCAAGCACCAACACCGCAAACGAAGACACCTTTGCCTCCACCTCCAGCCCTCTCAGCCCTGATGCCACAGCTTGAGGGACAAACCCAGATGTTCCAATATTTCCAAACCCTGTTGCAGGCTCAGTGGCAACAGACTGAAGCCCTGAGACAGGCTCAGTGGCAACAAACTGAAGCCCTAAGACAGACCTTGATAACAGCTCTGGAGATGACAACTGCCCCGGCACTAGCACCTGTCCAACCCCCTAACACTGTCTAAGGCTTTCGCCGAATGAGCCCGAGAACCTTTTCTGGCAGCGAAACTCCGGAAGAGATCTCAGACTGGATCTCCAACACAGAGATGCTACTGGAAGGATGGTAACTTACCCCCGACCTATGGATGACCGCTGTGAGGGCCCAACTCCTCGGCAACGCCCATCACTGGTGGGAATCTATAGAGCGTAGCACCAGCAAGAACCATACTTGGGAGCAATTCCTGGAATACTTCAAGGCGAAATACTTTCCAGCCACGGTTAGAGATGATCTGTACTCCCAGTTCCTGCATTTGGAACAAGAAAATATGACCGTCGACTCCTACGACGCAGAGTTCAGTCGACTAAGTCAATTCGGTGCCATCCTAATACCTAACGAGCTGGAGAAGGCCCTAAAATTTCATCACGGCCTTACCCTCGAGCTCCAAGGGCATACTACGACACAGTCAAGGATTTTCTACGAAGAAGTTCTTTCGGAAGCAAGGATACAAGAAGCCATTAGCCGAGAAGCAAGAAGCTCAAATCCAACCATACCAGCCAGAGACCAGACCAGAGCAGGAAGACCAATCTGTCACCCGAAAATCAGGTACAACACAAGATAGGGCCCTATCAATACAAGAAACTTCCTACTTGTCACTATTGTGGCAGGAAAGGACATTATGCCAAAAACTGCCGAAGGAAGTATAGACTATGTCTGATATGTGGAGACAATCAACATAGGGCCAGAGACTGCCCACAGCACAGAGAAGCAGCACTCCAAAACGGGCAAGGACTAGCAGCACCAGCCCAGAGAATGCAACCTCCTATTAGAGGTCAGCATCTACTAGCATCTGGAAGATTGCAGAAGAGACCATCCTTGGTCACCCAAGAAATGCAGTACTACCTAGCCAGACAACAAACCGAAAGACAAAGGCACGAGCAGGCCTTTGCACTAGCTGCAGTTGTAAAAGAACCGGAAGGTAAAATCATTTCAGGTACCTTTATAGTTATATTATTACCTGCAAACTGCATTATTTGATTCTAGAGCTACACAGTCATCATATCTAGTAGTTTCGTAGCCATGCAAATAGCCACTTTTACCGGAGGAGGCATTGTTCCAGTTACCAACATTACTAAGCATGCTAGTAGTCATATATAGTAGTGTAATGAGGACGCGATTCTTGGTACTTCCAATACCAAACTCCAACGTTGTTTTAGGCATGGACTGGTTAAGCTAGTCCAAATGCTATACTAGACTACGGGAAGAGAAGTGTCATCTTTAGACCACCAGGTTACCCATACAGATATAGATAGTACCTATGATAGCAAATCATAGTAGTTAAACCCTAGTCACCTGATGACTTATAGTATCCAACCTAAATTATTTTTCCACCCTTAGATAATGATCAGGACTAAGCCCAAAAACTGACAGATCGATTGCTAGACATTGATTGCTAGGCTCAATCATATGAATAAAATGATAGCTGAGTACTAAAGCCAGTATCGGGAATAGAACCATTAGATTGAAGGTGAAGAGAGTAGACAGATGTTGGCCTTGAGAAAAATATCATGAACTACCAATAATATACGACCTGTTGTAAACTTGATGGTACCCCTATAATTTGGATAAAGGGTATACATAGAGTAAAATAGAAGGACATGTGTTCTCACCTACCCGAGAAACTATCAGACTTGGAAGAAGAGGAAACTAAGCCCAAGGTACATCAGACCCTTCGATGTGATGGAACACATCGGAGAAATGGATTACAAGATAAACTCTTCCTCAGACATTGGAAAGTACATGACGTCTCTCACGTATCCCAATTAAGGAGGTACACTCCGGATACAAGTCATGTGCTGGACCATTGCGATTATTGTCAGAGCCCATAGAAATCTTAAATCGAAGCGAGAAGATGTTGCAAGGCCAGACTATCCTTTAATTTGTATTGCATGAAAACATCATGCACCAGGCAAATCAACCTAGGAACGAGAAGAGGATATTCGATAATATTTCCCCCATTTATTTCCAGACCAGGGTATGTCCAAATATTTCAAATCAATCTTCAGCTATGGCTATGTCTTAATATTTCAAATTAATCAATCTTTCGTTCTCATTATATGTCTGTTTTTATTTCGAGGATGAAATATTCTAAGGAGGGTAGATTGTAAACTCCCTCGACCAGATTTTACTATTTTAAAATCATTTTTAGCAAATTAGAATTTATTACTATATTTTATTCATATATATCCTATTTAATTGTACACCTGTCCATTACACAATTAATTAGAGCATTACACTAGCTGTAATTCCCAAACAAAGTCCACAACCCTGCCCTAGACTTGTTAGACTATTTTTCCTGTATTTTGTGCAACTCCTAGAAACCTTGTTTGGTGCTTCTTTTAGTCGCACAAATATCTTTACAGACGTACGTATTTATTTCCTATTTAAAATTCTGCTCTTTACCCATCTCTGTATCCCTAGAGATTTGAGGACCTGTAGGAACCTGTTTTGCCCAAACACAAATACGATAATATTCTACTCTAATTGTATTACAATTATCGTATTGACACCGTAGAGAAATTATGACCCTAACTGCCCCTAAATAATTAGTGAGCATCATGCGCAGTATTTATTAATTAATAAAAATGAGGACCCGTATCACCTACAGAATCAGACCCTGCAACTGCCCAGACTCATCTCCGCACTTCCCAAAACATTTTCCCCAGCTATTTCCCCCATTTTTGTACAATTTAGTATTTCGGGGAATCAGTACTTAAAATCAGGTAAATTACGGAATTACGCAAAATACCAATTTTATGCTTTTATGCAAATTATGAAAAGTTAGTGGTTTTTATGCAAAATTGCATATAAGGTGGCAAAATCCTATTGGTTAGTGAATAGGTGTATGGGACCCACCCAAAACATCCAGAAATTTTAGTCAAAAATATCCAAAAACCTGAATTACCAAAATAACCCTGAATTTCCCAATATTTACAACATTGCCATTCACCCAATCCCTATATAAACCCTAACCTCTCCCTTACAAATCCCTACAGCTCTTCCCTCCGACCACCGCCGGCCACCCAACTCCGGCCAACCCTCCGCCCTGACCCCCTCTTCCCTCCGGCCAAGCCCCACTGCCTGCACCACCCTGCTCCGCCGGCCACAGCCCCCGCAACCTCCCCATTCCCTCACTGCCCACAGCAGCCTCCACCACCCGAGCCACCCCCTGCGCCACCCTCCGCCACCGTGCACCGCCACCAACCCCACCACCTGACTCGCCGTCCTCCCCTCCACCGGACCACCACCCCTCACCGCCCCATGACGCCGCCTCCGCCGGCCAGAGCCCCCGCAGCACCTCCCCACTCCCCTAACCCTAACTGCCACCCTCTACTCCAACGGCATCCAGCCACCACCACCGCCGTCGTGGACCTCCGCCACCACCACCAACCTGACCGCCACCCTCCCCTCTGTCGAACCCGCCGCCTGCCCGGCCACCTCGGCCTCTCTTCCGCCGCCGACAGCCCCCGCACTCATCTGCTGCTGCTGCTGCTGCTGCTAACAGCTACTGCTGTTGTTGTCGCTCCTCCAGCCGCCTCCGGCCATCTTCGCCGCTGTCTTCCTACCGTCGACGACCCCTAGGGCCCACCTGTCAGAGGGTATAATCCTAAACCCTAGTATATACGTATTTATATATATACTCCTATGTATACCTATAGGTATATATATATGTATATATATATATATGTATATATATATGTATATTAATATGTATATATGTATATGTATATCTATATATATATATATTATATTATAATATATATGTATTATATACTGTTATTATACAGTATATTATACTGTATATACTATTATGATATATTTACTAAATATATATATATATATATATCTATTATCTTATACATATATATTTATATATGTAAATATGTATATATGTATATGTATATGTATATTTATATATACTATATAATATTATGTAATAATTACTAATATATATGTATTTAATTATGTTTTATTTATATATATATGTATACATATATTTATATGATATGTATATTTATATATAACATGTTATATATAATTACTATGTATGCTATGTATTTTTATTTCATTTATTTTTCTGCACTTATTATATTTCCTGCACTTATTATATATGTATATATATATATATATATCTATATATGTATATATAGACTATCTATATGTAATATATTATATTCAGCTGGATAATACAGCTTATACATATATATATATTTTCAATTCTTGCAATGTTATTTCAATTTATTACATAATATTATATATTATTGTGCTGGATATTACAGCCTATATATATTATGTACATTTACATTTCAAGCAATGTTAATTCATTTTATCTATATATATATATACATCAGTGGATATACCCTGATTATTATATTATTATATATCAGCGAAAATACCCTGATAATATTATATTATTATATATATATATGGCAGTGGATATACCCTGCTACTATTATACTTGCTATATATATACCTGCATTTTTTTGTTCTGTATATGCTATATATACTGCTATATATATTATATCTATATATATATACATACTATATATATAACTATATTATATATGTATATAAGTACGTATACATATACTTTATATTACAACCATGATATTCACAAACCTGTCTGTTTTAACAGAAACCACCTTCAGCACAGCCAGTGACCCCCTGTCACCAGCAACCTCAAACCTGACCGTGAGATCAGGTTATCAACACTATCAGGGAGTAGGCAAGTATACCTTGCCAAGTTTACTGTTTAAATTCACAATATTGTTATATGCTCTTGTTTCTGAATTTCATATAACTATGAGTACCTGAGACTGCCTCAGGTACAGTTAACTGATATGTTGACATTTAGCATATTAACTTAGTCTTACAGACTCACCAACTACTGTGAGAGTATCCTGATATTCTCTTAGACCCTATCACGGGTACACGCAACAAGGTTGCACTTCATTTTGGGATGCAAGTTTACGTAGTTGATTAGCTACCAGTACGTACGACGTGCATCACGGCTTAGAACAAAATCAGGAAAGTTACGACTTGGCATTAGTTACATTGTGCGGGGAGAATGACTAAAAGACGTATGGGACACCCACCTCTTTATCTCGATGCCGCACTCGACGGAGTGATACGGATGTTATATATATATTCCTGTGACCATTCTCATCGTAGATGGAAAATTGTATAGTGCCCTTGAACGGGGGCATATGTGGCATATACTAGCCAGTCACTACAGATTGGTGAATTACGTCAACATATGTCTAGCCACACTTTCTCAAACGTACTAGGTTGTCTCAAATTGTATTCACTTAGATGGTTAGCACCCTGTATTTATTTTATTCAGTATTTACATACATGGTATTTTATTTTTATGTATCTTGTTACGTCCTACTAAGGACCTGGTTCCCTGCCAGGTTTAGATGAGACACTCTACCCCACAGTACATAGACCTGGATAGGAGACAGGATATGCCCCTGAGAAGGAGTTAGAGGAGATGCCATCAGAATCTGCCTTAGTACACCTGGAGTTGGAGCTACATATTTCAAGGACGATGCACTAGTCATCTTATTTCACTTTTGCTTATCTTCTGTAGTGGGTTTGTTCCCACAAGATATTATCTGATTTATATTATGACATTTTAGACTCAGCATCTATATATTCAGCACTATTTCTCATATTTCATAATATTCCTGTAAATGAGATAGAGTTACCTGTATTTAGACTTGTAGTATTTTAGGACAGCGTAGCACATCACTTTGGGTCCATTAAATTGGGTAATCCCTTAGTGACGTATCAGCTGGCCAATGCCACGTGACCTAGTTCCGTATATTTTTGGGACTGGGGCATGGCAACCTGTCATAACCCGCACCCGGAAAATCGGGCATGAGTCGTGGGTACGTCCAGCCTATGCCGCAGCATCGGCAATAGAATACTGTCTAGGTCAAATATCTAGATAACAATATCACACAATCAATATATAAATCTGTCAAGATCTCAACTCCAAACGGAGGAGCAATATCATAATGATAATCACAATGTACTCAATCACGAATCTAAGCACGATAAGATAAGAAAGAAGACTAACAGCTCCAAAGTCTAAACAACTGCTACTAAAACAACCACAACATCAATAATAATAATACAACATCCTGAATCAAATATAATACAAGGTCTTAATCCAAAACTGGAGACAAATCCGGTGCTAAAAGCTAATAAAAACAATAACAAGGTCCTAGTGATCCCGGCTACCAACCCGGAAATTACTCCTAAACTAGAGGGTCCCTGTCTGCACCATCGACAGGCTCAGGTCCATAAAACGTTGGACACCACTCCTCCGGATACTCTGGAAAAAATATGTCCAGTCAGGACTGGAGCAAGTACACCTGTAACAGCAGTTCCAGTTAAATGATAAAAACTATAAAATAGTTATAGCAAGTAGCAAGGTGAAGGAAATAAAGTATGAACAAGAAATATACATATTACTGGGGCATAAAGGTAAAGATGCATGAATATCAGAGCAAGATAGTAACAACTGCAAGATACAAGAAATCTAAACTAAGAGTAAGTCTGTGCACAAGAACGTGTAGTGAGTCCAGCATGAGATACATGTAATGAGTCAAGTCCAAAAACTATAAGTGAGACCAGCAAGAAATACAAGAGAGTCCAGACTATAAAGAATGAACTCGGTGTCTTTGAAATACTTATTTCGACATGTAAATGGCTAGGGGTAAGTACGGCTCACCCCAACTAGTACAAGTGAATCCAAGATGGGGTGATTCTTGATGATTCCAGATGGAAATGTTTACATGTCAACTCGAGTATTTTTCTGCCCCAACTAGTACAAGTGAATCCAAAACCCGACACATAAATCAAGTATGAGTCCAGCCTGAAACATGAGTGATGCCTGTAGTGATGTCTGTAGGTGATGCCATTAGGTAATTCCAGAATAGAGGCCAAAAATATAAAATATACGTGTCGCAAGTAAATGAATACAGAAATACCAGTCCGTGTCCCATGTTATGCCAGAATAATCAGATGATACTATACTAGAAGCTGAATCATAATAATCATCAGATAATAAAAACTATCAGAGAATGTACTCGCCTGACATCCTTAGCAACTGGCAATCCGAACTGGTGCCGCAAGGACCTATTGCGAAAAGCAAAGTTAAACATGGTTATAATGAGTTAAACAAATATAAAATAACTAAAAATAGGCTTCTAGGGTCGTTCTAGGTCAAACGGGTCAAACCGGTGAAATTTGGGTCAAAAAGTCAACTCTGGGTCCAAAAAGTCAACTCTAGGTCAAATCTAGATCAAAAGTTGACTTTGGCGGTCAACCGAGTCAACTACGCTCAACTCTAGGTCAAACTAGGGTGCCCCCAAAATTTTAGGTCAAAACTAGGTCATTAAGCTAATAAACCCTCAAACTCGCCTCATTGAGATACCAGGATACCCTCGGTATCCGATACCTCACCCTACGCTATACGCCCCGTCTATACCCTCTAATATCTATGCTAGCACGCGTAAATATATACACATATACATAAAAACCTATCTCTAAACTCAAACCTAGGCAATTGCTCAAAAACCCCGCTCGAAACTCAATACCTTGGATATCTCAAGGTATTGAGATACCTTGATATCTCAAGGTATTGAGATATCTCCCAATACCCCTCTAACTACCCCTCTAGTTGGCTATTTAAGCATATAGACATATTTCTAGTTAATAATTTAGGCTAATATATATATATATATCTAGCACATATAAGTATCTACATAACTATATGTATATATATTCACACATACACATATACACATATCCCTCTCACACCTATACATATATATTCATTTATATCTAGTTATATCTAAACTATCTAGCTAGCTATATGTATATATATCTATACATATAGATCTATCTATCTTTCTAATATCTATCTATCTATCTATCTAGTATCTATCTATCTATCTAACTATCTAGTATCTATCTATCTAACTATCTATCTAACTATTATCTATCTATCTATTTATGAATCTATCTATAGATCTATCTATCTATCTATCAATCTAACATCTATTAATCCATCTATCTATTTATATCTACTAGCTGCTACTGGCGCCGCTACACGCTGCTACGCGACCCCGCTGCTAAAGCAAATGCTGCCCCGCTGCAATGCCTAGCTGCTGCAGCTGCTTCGCTGGAGTTGTTGTTGCTGCTGCTGTGCACAGCAGTGCGCTGTGCACTGCTTGCTGTGCTGCGCACTCCACTTCCCCCCTCGCTGCCTCGTCGTACTGCCACACGCACACACACATAAACACGCCCACATATATATCTATATATATATACAAACATACACATATATTTATCTACAATAGTATATGTCACTACTCCATTTCCAGAGCCGGGTATTTTTTTTAATTTTAATTTGGTTAATTGTGTATTATTTATATTTAATTGTATTTATATTTAATTAGTGATTGTATTTTTTATTTATTGATTGTTTTAGGGTTTTGGCTAGCCTGGACCCATGTCAGACCCTAGTGGACCCATGTCTGACCCAACCAACACCTTTATGAGACCTATTTTCGGGTTTAAAATATTTATTATATTTTTAGTGGGTTAGTTGGAGAGATTGGGAGTTAGTTTGAGTGCTTTTGGAACCCGAAACCCAAACCCAAGTGAGAGGAGGGCATTTTGGTCTTTTGAAACTTTGGAAACCCTTTTATTGTGTGTGGCCGACCCTCCCCAACCTCCCAGACCCGAGCAACCAGCAGCCCCCCCCAATTTCATCACTCCTTCACTCTTCTTCTTCTTCTTCTCCACTCCTTCTTTCTTCTTCTTTCCTTCTTCCAACCTCAAGCAAGTAAGTTTTCTCCATTTTCTTTCCTTTCTTCTTCCATTTCTTCTACTTATGTGAACCCTAATCCTACATTTTTCCCTAACCTAGGTGGATAGAGCTTAGATTTGGTGTTGGAGCTTGGATTGGAAGCTTGGAAGCTTGGTTTGGTAGATTTGGAGCTTTTTGGAGACTTTGGCTTGGGATTCCAACTTCCAAGAGGTAAACCCTAACTTTCCTCTTACTAATGCTCTTATATAGTGTAATTAGTAGTTTAAAACTTTTCTAGACCCTTAGGCTACCCGTGGGAGGAAGTTGGAACTAGTTTGGTTGTGTTTGGAGACTTTGACACTAGGTTTTGGGTCAATTTCGGGTGGAATCCGAAATTGGCCCAATTTTGGGTGATACCCTAGATTAGACGGACCTAGGTAGACGTTGTCGGGTGTCTTGAAGGTTAGTGCGTGTCTTCGTTCGGACACGTGAAGTCGTGTCGCAAAGAAACGGGCATTTCGGGCATTTTTTTGGGTTTTTGCCGTCGCCGGTTCTAAGTGCGTGCGCGTTTTTGCCATGGGCCAAGAATCAACGAGGTAGCATTTTTTCTAGGATCTAGACATCGTTTAGAACCCGTGGATAAATTTTGGGCCGATTCCAAGTTGGTTTGGTGTATGTTTCAGGAGGTTTTCCGAACCGCACACCGCGTGTTCGTCGAAATGACCGAACGGCCATTTCGACTTGGTTTCCAAGTTTCGGGCTTGTACGCGCGTTGGGTTAGCTTCGGGGAGTGTGTGCTAGAGTTCTCGGGTTATATTTTATATATATATATTTGTGTTTGTGCATATAGGGGTCGTTGGCCGTGCGTTGGTGGGGCGTTGTGCATTGTGTTGTGTGTTGTGTTTATAGGTATATATATGTGTATGTGTTTCTATATATATATGTGCATGTATATATATATATATATATATATATATATATATATATATATATATATATATATATATATATATATATATATATATATATATATATATATATATGTTTATGTGTGTGTAGTTGTGTGTGTGTTAGGGTGTGTGAGAGTGAGTGTGTGTTTGTGAGCGTGTGTGAGAGTGTGTGTGAGGGTGTGTGAGAGTGTGTGCGTATTTGTGAGCGTGTGTGAGAGTGTGTGTGTGAGGGTGTGTGAGAGTGAGTGTTTGTGTATATTTATATATGTATGAGTGTGTGTGTGTATGTATATATATATATATATATATATATATATATATATATATATATATATATATATATATATATATATGTGCTTATATATATATATATATAGATATGTGTTTGTGTATATAAGTGTGTGTGCTTGTGTGTTTATATGTTAATGTGTGTGTATATGTGTGGGTAAGTATATAAGTTAGTGTGTGTGTATATATATATGTTAGAGTGTGTGTATATATATATATATATATATGTATGATTGTATATATATATATATATATATATATATATATATATATATATATATATATATATATATATATATATGTGATTGTGGGTATGTATGTTTGTGATTGTGTGTGTGCGTGTTCGTGTGTGTGTGGAGCGAGGCGTGCATCGAGCAAGGGGGGGCAGCAGCGTGCAGCGAGGCGAGCAGTGTGCGCTGCAACGCACTACACAGCAGCAGGCAGCAGTAGCCGCAGCGCCGCGGCAGCAGCTCGCTCGAACGCAGCTGCCCGTAGCAGCAGCAGCAGTAAAGGCAGCAGCAGCAGCAGTAACAGTATTTTCAGCAGCAGCATTCGCAGCAGCGGCGTATCGGGTAGCAGCTAGCTAGAGGGGGAGATATAGATAGATGAATAGATAACTAGATAGATAGATAGATAGATAGATAGATAGATGAATAGATAGAGATAGATATCTAGATATATAGATAAATATCTAGATATAAATAGATAGGTAACTAGATTAATAGATAGATAGATTGATAGGTAAATAGATAGTTAGATAGATAGAATTTTAGATAGATAGATAGATATATAGATATATATAAATAGATAGATTGATAGATTTATAGCTAGATAGATAGATGGATAAGTAGATAGATATCTAGATAGATAAATAGATTAGATAGATAGATAGATAGGTAGATGTATAGATAGATAGATATCTAGATATATAAATAGATAGATAGACATATAGATAGATATATCTAAATACCTATGTATAGGTGTGTATGGGTATATTTCTGTTTGTGGATATGTATATCTATGTATATGCATATAGATATGTAGGTATGTATGTATATGTGTGGTAGATATATATTCTAGCCTAGATAATTTGCTAGGTATATATCCATAAGCATAGTTAGTTATTTGGAAGAGTGTTAGTGGGGTATTAGAGAGATATCTCAATACCTTGAGATACCAAGGTATCTCAATACCTTGAGATATCCAAGGTATTGGATTTCGAGCGAGGTTTTTGAGCAATTGCCTAGGTTTGAGTTTAGAGATAAGTTTTTGTGTATATGTGTATATATTTACGCATGCTAGCATAGGTTTTAGAGGGTATAGACGGGGCGTATATCGTAGGGTGAGGTATCGGATACAGAGGGTATCCCGGTATCTCAAGGAGGCGAGTTTGAGGGTTTATTAGCTTAATGACCTAGTTTTGGTCTAGAATTTTAGGGGTACCCTAGTTTGACCTAGAGTTGACCGTAGTTGACTCGGTTGACCGCCAAAGTCAATTTTTGACCTAGTTTTGCCCTAGGGTTGACTTTTTGGATTTTGTGTTGATTTTTTGACCCAGATTTTACCGGTTTGGTCCGTTTGACCTATAACGACCCTAGAAGCCTGTTTTTAGTTATTTTATATCTATTTAACTCATTAGAAACCTGTTTAACCTTACTTTTCGCAATAGGTCCTTGCGACACCAGTTCGGATCGCCAGTTTCTCAGGACGTCAGGCGAGTACATTCTCTGATAGTTTTTATTATCTGATGATTATTATGATTTAGCTTCTAGTATAGTATCATCTGATTATTCTAGCACAACACGAGATACGGACTGGTATTTCTGGATTCATTTACTTGCGACACGTATATTTCATGTTTCTGGCCTCTATTCTGGAATCACTACTGGCATCACTATAGGCATCACTCATGTTTCGGGCTGGACTCATACTTGATTTACGTGTCGGGTCTTGGATTCAATTATATTAGTTGGGGCGGGAAAATACTCGAGTAGACATGTAAATATTCTCATCTGGAATCATCAGAAATCACTCCCTCTGGTCTAATCTGGAATGATAGCAGCCGCGCACCCAGTGCGCGGTGAGCCATACTTACCCCTAGCCGTTTACATGTCGAAACAAGTATTTCAAAGACACCGAGTTCATTCTTTATAGTCTGGACTCTCTTACATATCTTGCTGGTCTCACTTACATATTTTTGGACTTGACTCACTATATGTATTTTATGCTGGACTCACTACACGTTCTTATGCACATACTTGATCTTAGTCTAGATTCTTGCATCTTACAGTTATTACTATCTTGCTTCTGATCTCCATGCATCTTTATCTTTATGCACCAGTGATATGTATATTTCCTTGTTTATACTTCATTTTATTCTTCTTGCTACTTGCTACAACTGTTTTATAGTTTTTATCATTTAAATGGAACTGCTGTTAGAGGTGTACTTGCTCCAGTCCTGACTGGAGATATTTTTCCAGAGTATCCGGAGGATTGGTGTCCAACATTTTATGGACCTGAGCCTGTCGATGGTGTAGACAGGGACCCTCTAGTTTAGGGGTAATTTCTGGGTTGGTAGCCGGGATCACTAGGACCCTGTTGTTGTTTTTATTAGCTTTTAGCACCGGATTTGTCTCCAGTTTTGGACTGAGACCTTGTATTGTATATTATTTTTGATGTATTATTATTATTTATGTTGTGGTTGTTGTAGTAGTTGTTGTTTGTTAGACTTTATAGCTGTTAGTTTTCTGTGTTATCTGATCGTGCTTAGATTCGTGATTGAGTACATTATGATTATCATTATTATATTGCTCCTCCATTTGGAGTTGAGATCTTGACAGGTTTATATATTGATTGCGTGAGATTGTTATCTAGATAGTTGACCTAGACAACGTTCTACCGCCGATGCTGCGGCGTAGGCTGGACGTACCCACGACATGCCCAATTTTTCGGGTGCGGGTCGTGAAAGTATATATATATATATATATATATATATATATATATATATATATATATATATATATATATACACACTAACATCTATATACTAACACACACACACTTATGTATATAAGTACACACATATAAACACACACACATGTATATATATATATAAGCACACATATCCATATATATATATACATACACACACAGACACTCATAAATAAATAAATAAATAAATAAATAAATATATATATATATATATATATATATATATATATATATATATATATATATATATATATATATATATATATATATATATATATATATATATATATATATAAACAAACACTCACTCACACACACGCTCACAAACACACATACACGCTCACACACCCTCATACACACACTAATACACACACATCTACACATAAACATATATACATATGCACACACACGCACACTTATACATATACATATATATATACACACAAGCACTCACTTATTACACATACACAAATATATATATACACACATATATATAAACACATATTTACAAATATATATATATATATATATATATAGAGACACACATACATATATATATATATATATATATATATATATATATATATATATATATATATATATATATATATATATATACATATATAGACACTCTAACACTCAACGCACACAACACACAACACAACACTCACAACACTCACCAACACGCACACAACCACCCCTACGCACACAAACATCTATATATATATAAAATATAACCCGAGAACTCTAGCACACACTCCCCGAAGCTAATCCAATGTGCGCACAAGCCCGAAACTAAGAAACCAAGTCGAAATGGTCGTTCGGTCATTTCGACGAACACGCGGTGTGCGGTTCGGAAAACCTCCTGAAACGTACACCAAACCAACTCAGAATCGGCCCAAAATTTATCTACGGCTTCTAAACGATGTCTAGGTCCTAGAAAAAATGCTAACTCGTCGATTCTAGGTCCGTGACAAAAATACGCACGCACTTAGAACCGGCGACGATAAAAACACCTAAAACGCCCGAAACGCCCATTTCTTCGCGACACGACTTCACGTGTCCGAATGGAGACACGCACTAACTCTCAAGACACCCAACAACATCTAACTAGGTCCGTCTAACCTAGGGCATCACAAAAAATTGGACCAATCTCGGATTTTACCCGAAATTGACACAAAATCTAGTGTTAAAGTCTCCCAACACAACCAAACTTGCTCCAACTTCCTCCCACGGGTAGCTTTAGGGTCTAGAAAGGTTTTAAACCACTAATTACACTATATTAGAGCAATTAGTAAGGGGAAAGTTAGGGTTTACCTCTTGGGCGTTGGAATCCCAAGGCCAAAGTCTCCAATTCACTTGAAATCACCTCTCTCAAGCTCCAAGCCTCCAAATCTAGCCTCCATACTAAGTCTAGGCTCTAAACTCCTAGGTTAGGGAAAAATATAGGGTTAGAGTTCACATCCATGAAGAATAGAAGAAGAAAGAGGAAAAATAGAGTGCTTACTTGAACTTGGGAGAAGGAAAGAAGAAGAAATGGAGAATGGAGAAGAAGAAGAAGAAGTGAAGAAGAAGAGTGGGGGGGGGGGGGCTGTGCTGCTGGTCGGCTGGGAATGGGGGCTGTAGGAACAGGCCATAACATAATAAAGGGTTTCCTAAGTCTCCAAAAGACCAAAATGCCCTCCCTAACTTGGGTTTTGGGTTTCGGGTTCCAAAAGCACTCAAACTAACTCCCAATCTCTCCAACTAACCTATTAAAAATATAATAAATATTCTAAATCCAAAAATAGGTCTCACAAGGGTGTGGGTTGGGTCGGACATGGGTCCACTATGGTCTGACATGGGTCCAGGCTAGCCAAAACCCTAAAATAATCAATAAAAATAATACAATTACTAATTAAATATAAATTCAAATAATTATAAATAATATACAATTAACCAATTTAAAATTTAAAAAAATATCGGCTCTGGAAATGGGGTAGTGACAAGCCTATCCTCCTTAGAAAATTTCGTCCTCAAAATTTAAAGTCAATCGTACTCCCTCTAGGTCAAACCCCCAACAATCACAGTTAAGAAATTCTACCTAAACAACATACAAGATCATTGTCCTACTGGTCGTGTTATCACAGTCTCAATCAGGGTCGCTACACTATCTATCACAGCACACACAAAAAAGTCTAACATGTACTAATGAAGCACACCATAAGGAATGAAAAAGGACAAGAAGAAGAACAAAGAGACAGACCTGCTAACCTGACACCCGTAGCACCGGCCTCCTCGACCGTCAACGCATAAGCCCTGCCCTGCTGGGGTATATCCCTCTGCTGGTGCAGGGCATGATGCTGTGCCACAGGTAGCCTAGCTCCAACTCTCTGATCCTGTGCTCCACCCAATGTAGGTGCAGTGGGGCAATCTCACATCTGGTGAGCAGCGAATCCACAGAACAAACATACCTTCAACCTCCTCCTACAAATATCCCAAGTGTGTCCTGCCTTCCTGCAGTAGGCACAAGTGGGCACCCTTTGATCCTGACCCTGCTGCGCTGCCTTCTGCACATAGGGACGCTTAGCCGGTCCCGCACTGCCACTCGCACTACCTGAATCATCCCTGCCTCTCTTGGACTTGAGCTCCAAGTCATCCTCTGCTCTCTGAGCGTCTCCTACTATCTGTTCGAAAGTCATCTCGCGGTCGCTCCTAGTCAAAGACTTGACTGCCATAACCAAGCCCTTGTAAAACTTCCTCGCCTTTGCTGCCTCACTCAAGCCCTCTACAAATCTGCCCAGACGACAGAAATCTACTGCGTACTCGTCCACCATCATGCTCCCTTGGTTGAGTGCCTCGAACTGGCTCTCCAAAGCACTGAGCACCACATCTGGGAAAAACTTCTCCATAAAAAGCCTCTTGAAAGCCTCCCAAGTAAGCCCTGGCGCCGCGATCCTCGTATCAGTGTGATACCATGTCAAGGCGAGGTCGAATATCTGACTGACTGCTGCCTCTATCTGCATGCTGTCTGGAATCTGTGCCAGCCTGAAGATGCCCTCAATCTGCTCTATCCAGTCATCCGCATACAGGATCCCTTCTGTACCCCTAAACTCCTTGGGCCGCATCCTATGAAAGTCAATGATGCTGCCCAGCCTCGGGCGCTGAATTTGATCTGTCTGTGGCTGAATCTGTGCCACTCTGTCCACTGCCGTCATGGCCACCTGGTGGGCGTTCTCAATGCCCAGCTTTATCACATCCACCTGACGGTACTGCGCGTCCATCATCTTCCTGAAGAATGCAAATAACTGTGCGGCGTCTACTGGTGCAGGAGGTGGTGGAGGAACTACCGAAATGACTGGGGTAGTCCTCGGATCGACAGGTGGAGGAGGATCCCCGAGAGAAGCAGATGCTCCCTCAACCGCAGGAGTGGTGAGTGGAGCGGTAGCAACTGCCTGAATACGAGCTGGACGAGAGGTAGCAGACCTCTCGGTGGCAACTGCTGGAACGGTAAGATGGGATCGTGTCTTCGGAGGCATCCTGAAAATAGATCAAAAGAGGTCAATATGGTGCAAGATACGATATCATCAAAGAAGGACAGTAATATTTTAAAAGAAGCAATTTCAGAATAATTAGATTGGAATTGTTCCTAGTCGTGATTGAGTACACTCTCATCCTAGATCCTAGATCCTATAGCAGGCTCGCAGTAGTATAACTAAATTATTGTACCACCACGACATCGCACTAATTGCGAATCGAGACCTGCATGGGGCCGCCACCAAAAATGTGTCACGACCCGCACCCAAAAAATCGGGCATGAGTCGTGGGTACGTCCAGCCTACGTCACAGCATCGGCGGTAGAACGCTGTCTAGGTCAAATATCTAGATAACAATCTCACACAATCAATATATAAACCTGTCAAGATCTCAACACCAAAACGTAGGAGCAATATTATAATGATAATCATAATGTACTCAATCACGAATCTAAGCACGATAAAATAATAAAGAAGACTAACAGCTCCAAAGTCTAAACAACTGCTACTAAAACAACCATAACATCATTAATAATAAAACAACATCCTGAATCAAATATAATACAAGGTCTCAATCCAAAATCGGAGACAAATCCGGTGCTAAAAGCTAATAAAAACAATAACAAGGTCCTAGTGATCCTGGCTACCTGTAAACACCCTAAATTTCAGGAATAAAATTTATATAATTTTCCGTATTTTCGGTATTTTTCTGGAATTTATAGCTAAGGTGATTTGGGGTTAAATAATTTTAAGTGTGACTAAATGGAGTTAAAATATTCTGGAAATAGAAATTTATTGTGTATAATGGAGAACCGGACGCATGGCATTTTTCGGTGAATTTATTGGACACCGGAGCAACGTATCGAGGACCTTTAGCCATTTGGATTGTGAACCAGACCCAGTTGGACCGAACCAAACCAACCTGACCCGAAACCCGCATGCAAACCCTAGCAGCCGCCGGATTTCACTGTAGCAACCTATAAAAAGGGCCGCCTTGACATCCGTGCCCAGCTCCTGAACCCTAGCCGCCGTCGTCTCCAAACCCAACCCCGACTCTCCTGTGATCGACCCATCCGCCGCATCCCATCAACCCCCCTGCTCGAGACGTCGCCGCCGCCGCCGGATCAACCTCCCTAGCAGCAGTTCGTCCCCGACGCCGCGACTCCCCTCGACCCCGACTCGCTGCTGGGAACAGCAGCCGTCGACCTCCGTGTCCGCCGTATCCCCTCGACGTGCCGCCTACAGCCGTTCGACAGAGACCCCCACCCGCTCGTCGACCTCCGCCGCGAGCACAGCGACCCGAGCGCGGCTTCACCCCGCCGCCGAGTCGCACAGCAACCCCGAGAGCGGCCTCACCCCTCCGCCGCGAGCACAGCGACCCCGAGTGCGACTCCTCCGCCTCACAGCGTCTCCGCAGACACGAGACACGAGCAGCAGCGCGCGAGGACACGACCAAGATACAGATTGGACTCTCGGTCACTTGGAAAACAGAATCCACGGAGCCCTGTACAGGTACTGTTTTCTCCCTACTCGTAACTCCGTTTTCAATTCCGTCGATTGCTATGCGTAGACTGTATAACCCTCTCGGTGCCCGTGCAACTTGCTCGGCGCATCGCGTCCTGTAGTGGTCGTACACCGCGATCCAAAACAGGAAAAAACAACGCCCTGTTTCACCCCGGAACTGAGTCCGCCCCGCCAAACGGGACGACTTGGTCCCACGTGGTCTTTACCAAACTGTGCGCGACGTTGATACGGTCGTGTAGGATTTCGCAGAAGTCGATTCGGAGGTGCGTGCACCCCGGAATCAACGCGTATCCGCCGACGACACCCCGTATCCGTCGATTCTGAAACACGCTGTAACTTCGTGTACACACGTCAGATCGAGACGAAACTTGCGCCATCGGATCCGTAGTAATACGCTGGTCCTGTGAGCCAAGTTTGGTTCGATTCTGAGAACGTTGACAAAATCACGTATCGTGGGCCCCACAGGCTCCACTTGACGGGTGATTTTGAGATCGGCTCATCGGAATCCAATTCTGGAAGTTCCGTTGGGTTCGTATCATCGTTCCTGACTTGTAGACACTGAGTTTGCGGAATTTGGAGACCTTTGACCCAGATGCGCTTTTCGGTGCAAAGTGGGCCCACATGTGGAACCCGCTTTGGCCCGAAAATGACCTTTTTGCCCCTGTGTCCAAATTGGACGTAAGGACAGGCATTTCCAGCTATTTGACATCTTCTGAGACTGTTGGTGATGTTATTACAGCTTTTGGAGTAGTACCTACCGGATCCACTGATACAGGGACAGTCGTTGGTTTTCGGACATCAGGCAAGTGTACCTTGCCAATCTATGCAGCTTAGTTATCTATTTTCCTTGCTTATATATATATTGCTGTGCATGCTCAACCTAGGACCGTGTGACGTACTTAGCGTCCGATTATCAGTCGGGTGCCGACACTGTACACAGTGTTGGGTACGGTCATCTAGAGATGGACATCCGTGACACTTTATTCCCGTACTTGTCTTATCAAGTACTCTATGACCCAGGACACTGGACACTATTCATGAGACAGGATTTTCCCGAGATATTCGTGGTGATTCTGTATAGGATATAGGACATGGACATTATATTCTTAGATACTGTATGACTGGTTGCATTTAGCTATGATCACGCTTGACATGGGCATGAGACGTTATGGTCATGATATGCGTGGTTACATTGGGTGGGGAGAGACACACAGGCTACAGGCTGTTTACATATATATATCTTCTATTATTGAGAGGTCGTAGACTCTCGTAGCAGAGCTAGATCCACTACCGGTTATTACCGCTACCGGCTCCCCGACACAGAGCTTGTAGTGGCTCAGCCTGAGACTAGTGCTGCTCTCACTTGCATTTACACTTAGATGGTTACATATTTACCCCTTTGTTTCATTTAGTTATATATTGCTGCACTGCTTATCTGTATTTATTGGCATGAGCTTTCTTGTACCATGCTATGTCCCCTGAGGACCTGGATCCGGATTTTTGTCCCCAGATTTTGCAGACGAGGTTTATCCCGAGGTTTACGGGACCGGAGCAGGAGCTGATCCAGGAGTTGTACCACCATCCGAGGACGAGGTCTTAGCTGAAGACTTCTCTTGAGCATCCTTGTCTATGCTCAGCTTTTATTATTTATTTCAGTCTTTCATATTCTGGTCAGATGAACCATTGTACTAGATATTTATCGGGTTGTTCCCCGAAGTACTATGTGAGACTTGCTGATGATTTACATTCCTTATTTAATCTGTGGATCATGTTTATGTCTTGTGTGGATGAGATTAGTTGTACCATGATTGTCGTAGACTTGTTTTACAGCTTAAGTATGCCCTGATGGATCCTTTATAGTGAGTTGGTCCATCGGTGCGTACTGCTGGCCGTTGACACGCGTCTGGTCCCACGGTATTTTGGGACTGGGGCGTGACATGGTTTTTGTGGTGGCCCATGCAGGTCTACGACTAAATTGTTCGGTTTCCACTTAGGGACCGAACCAGCCTGCCCTAAGGATAGGATAAGTTCTAGGTTCTCATCCATTATTTAACCATTGTTGAACTCTATATCGAACTCGAAATTTGTTACTTGAACTGCATCCTGTATTGATTCCTCTGAGCGTTCTTACAGTTTATATTTTGATTGCAGAGCAATGGATTCCGGGAATAGAGAGGATATTCCTTTGGATACGCCACACGACGCTGTGGTTACTTATGGAGACGGAGTGACACCAGGGGATGGAGGACAAGCATCACAGAGTGATCAAACCGGTCAGCCTAATCCAAGGTTCCGGAGAGATGACATCCCACCTCCACCACAGTTCACTCCCCAGATGCCAGTATTCCCGCCAGGACAAGCCATGGACGGGCAACAAATATTCCAGATGATGTATGCTATAATGCAAGCACAGCAACAGATTCAGCAGGAGGCCCATCGGCAGGAGGCCGAGTATCTGAGGACCAGCCTGGTATCCGCATTGGAGCAGGCAAATCCCCCAACGAGGTGAACAGCGACGGGATCTATCACTGATTTCCGTCACCTCAAACCTCGCACATTTTCTGGTAAGAAAGGGCCAACGGAAGTTCATGAGTGGCTCACCAATATTCAGCATCAGTTGGAAGCCGCTGAACTTCCGAGAGAGAAGTGGATGACTGCAGTTAGAATGCAGTTAACTGATAATGCGCATCACTGGTGGCTAGCAGAAGAGAGGAGACTTGGACAGGACAGAGTCACATGGGAAGAGTTCTCTAGACTCTTCCAAGAGATGTACATCCCGGCAGTCGCACGGTCAGAGCTCAGAGACAGGTTCAACCGCCTTATCCAAGGCAGCATGTCAGTGGAGGAATATAATGCGGAATTTATTCGTCTGAGCCGCTTTGCCCCGACATTGATTTCGACGGAGGAAGAAAAAGCAGAGAAGTTCTTTGACGGCTTGAAGTTCGAGCTTCAGAGAGTGATTGGATCGGTAGCACCTACCTCTTATACCGATGTCCTTGCAGCAGCCCGACGCTTGGAGCGCGTCGCTAGAAGGGAGACTAACTTGAAGAGGCCTATCACATCAGCACCATCCAGGCCAGCACATGGGGATTCGGCAAAGCGAACCCAAAGGGGTATGCCAGATAGAGCAGCACATAGAGACAGACCTCTTCCTACTTGTCACCACTGCGGCAAGGTAGGACACATTGAGAAGGAATACAGGCGTAAGTTGGGACTATGTTTGAGCTGCGGATCCAGCCAGCACTTTTCCAGGGACTGTTCCGAACGCCGAGACGGAGCACCAAGACTAGCATTGCCTGCACCACGACCAGCTTATCCAGCAGCAGGAGCCCAACAGACAGGAGTTGGTGGGGTCAGACCACCAGCCCCCGGAGGGAACCAGCAGAGACCACCCCTGGCACCACAGGCAGCCCTATTTCATCAGCAGCAGCAGCAGCAGAGAGGTCCAGCTCAGGGACGGGGACAGGCATTCCCATTAGCTGTTGAGGAGGAGGCTACAGCAGGCGAGGTCATCGCAGGTACTATTTTAGTAGCTTCATTACCTGCTGTAGTTTTATTTGATTCTGGAGCATCGCATTCATTTATAGCAGCTAGCTTTGTAGCCACCCATAGAGTAGCTACCGCACCCCTTCCGAAGATGAAGAGAATTCTTACGGGAGGCGGTATTATTCCGGTTAGTGACGTCTGTAGATCATGTTCTGTAGTAGTTTGTGGCCGAGAGATGCGAGCGCAGTTTCTGATATTTTCTATGCCGGATTATGATGTCGTACTTGGTATAGACTGGTTAAGTCAGTACCATGCGACTCTTGATTGCCGACTTGGGCGGGTTATATTTAGACCGCCTGGACATCCAGAATTTGAGTTTCTCCGAGGAGCAGTAGAGCAAGGAGTTCAGCCTACTCTTAGGGTATTATCTGTAGAAGAGGAGACAGGTTACCCAAGAGTCATATCAGGTTTTGTGGATGTATTTCCTGATGACCTTCCAGGTTTACCGCCTGATCGGGAAATAGAATTCACAATAGACTTAACTCCAGGAGCAGAGCCAATCACTTCATCAGTTTATCGGCTAGCACCTAAGGAGTTAGTGGAGTTGAAGGAACAGGTAGATGATCTGTTGGAGAAGGATTTCATTTGCCCCAGTGTTTCACCTTGGGGAGCACCCATCTTATTTGTGCCGAAGAAGGATGGAACAGTACGGTTGTGCATTGATTACAGGGCACTGAATGCTGTCACCATCAAGAACAGGTATCCCTTACCACGCATTGATGATCTATTCAATCAATTGAGTGGTGCAAGGGTATTCTCGAAGATTGACCTTAGATCCGGCTATCATCAGATCAATGTGAGGAAGGAAGACATCCCTAAGACAGCTTTCAGGACGAAGTATGGGCATTATGAGTTCTTGGTGATGCCGTTTGGTTTAACCAACGCACCAGCAGTGTTTATGAGCTTAATGAACAGAGTCTTTCATCAGTTCTTGGATAAATTTGTAGTGGTGTTCATTGATGACATTCTCATATATTCCAAGAGCCCTGAAGAGCACGAGGAGCATCTCAGAATCGTGTTAGAGACCTTGAGACAGGAGAAGTTATATGCCAAGCTCAGTAAGTGTGAGTTCTGTATGGACAGAGTACCTTTCTTGGGACACATCATATCAGGAGAAGGACTCTCAGTGGATCCAGAGAAGGTTGCAGCAATTGAGACATGGCCTACACCCACATCAGTCGCAGAGGTGAGAAGTTTTCTCGGACTTGCGGGATATTACCGAAGGTTCCTAGAAAATTTCTCAAGGATTGCAGAACCAATGACGAAGCTGACACGAAAGGATCAGGAGTTTGTATGGACAGAAGACTGCCAGAAGGCTTTTGAAGAACTAAAGAGAAGATTAACAACAGCACCTGTCTTGACTCTTCCTACAGGGTCAGGAGGTTTTGTTGTTTACAGTGATGCATCAGGCAGTGGGCTAGGATGTGTTTTGATGCAACATGGCAAGGTCATTGCTTATGCGTCGAGACAGTTGAAGGACCACGAGAAGAACTACCCTACACATGATCTGGAGCTAGCAGCTGTTATATTTGCACTGAAGATATGGAGGCACTATCTTTATGGAGAGAGGGTAGAAATCTTTACTGATCACAAGAGTCTGAAGTATGTGTATACTCAGAAGGAGCTTAACATGAGACAAAGACGCTGGCTAGAACTAATGGTGGATTTTGACATCGATCTGCAGTATCATCCGGGAAAGGCGAATGTGGTTGCAGACGCACTCAGCAGGAAGCCTATGGCTTATTTCTTGACGATGCAGCCCGAGTTGTTGGAGGATTTACAGGAGCTACAGATAGAGGTTGTTTTACCAGGACAGAATGGATTGATGGCTAACCTTGAGATTCAGTCATCACTCGTGGAGAAGATTAAAGAAGCATTGCCCATCGATGCTAGATTCCGAAGACTCAGGGAAAGGACAGAAGCAGGTATGCAGACAGGACTACGCATCCACGAAGACGGGATATTGAGATTTGGAAACCGCTTGTATGTTCCAAATGGAGAATTGAGACAGGAGTTAATGACTGAAGCACATAGCTCTATGTACTCTGTTCACCCAGGAGGAACCAAGATGTATCGGGACTTGAGACAGTATTACTGGTGGCATGGAATGAAGAGAGAGATCGCGAGATTTGTGGCCAAATGTTTAGTATGTCAACAAGTGAAGGCGGAGCATCAGAGAACTGCAGGTATGTTACAACCGCTCCCGATACCGGAATGGAAGTGGGAGCATATCACGATGGATTTTGTCACAGGATTTCCGAAGAGCCCCAGCGGAAGAGATGCAGTTTGGGTTATCGTGGATCGACTCACTAAATCGGCACACTTCTTGCCATTTAGAGTTGGACAGTCCACAGAGGTACTAGCTGACATGTATATGCGACAAATCGTCAAATTACATGGAGTACCTGTTAGTATTGTATCGGATCAAGATTCGAGATTTACATCTCATTTCTGGAGAAGCATGCAAGAGAGTCTAGGCACCAGACTCAAATTCAGCACGGCATACCACCCGCAGACAGATGGACAATCGGAGCGCACCATTCAGATCTTGGAGGACATGTTGCGATCATGTATGCTAGATTTCGGAGGATCTTGGGAAGATCATTTGCACTTAGTAGAGTTCTCCTACAATAACAGTTATCAGGCCAGCATCCAGATGGCACCATTTGAAGCTTTATACGGACGGAAGTGCAGGTCACCTGTGTGTTGGAGTGACGTTGGTGAACGTCAGATACTGGGACCAGAATTGGTAACGCAGACAGTGGAGAAGGTGAAGCAGATACAGAATCATCTACGAGCAGCTCAGGACAGACAGAAGCATTGGGCAGATACACACAAGCGTCCCCTAGAGTTCAAGGAAGGAGATCATGTGTTCTTGAGGATTTCGCCCACTCGTGGTACTATCAGATTCGGGAGCAGAGGCAAGCTGAGCCCAAGGTATATTGGGCCATTTGACATTCTAGAGCGCGTTGGTGAGGTGGCTTATCGTCTTGCATTACCTCCATCCTTAGAGGGAGTGCATGACGTATTCCACGTCTCACAGCTGCGAAGGTACGTGACCGACCCAAGTCACGTAGTCGATCATTCAGAGATCGCGGTAGGCCCGAGCTTGAGGTATGAAGAGCAACCAGTTGGCATCCTCGACGTCAGTGAGAAGACATTGCGGGAACAGACAATCAGACTGGTCCGAGTAGCATGGAAACATCATTCACCAGGCGAATCGACTTGGGAACGAGAAGATATTATGCGTCAGCGATACCCCCACTTGTTCGAGGAGGCAGTTGTAAACTAGGCCACCTTGTATTTCCATAACCCTTCTTTAGTAGCTTATTCTTTGATTGCGAGGACGCAATCCTTTTAAGGAGGGAAGATTGTAAACACCCTAAATTTCAGGAATAAAATTTATATAATTTTCCGTATTTTCGGTATTTTTCTGGAATTTATAGCTAAGGTGATTTGGGGTTAAATAATTTTAAGTGTGACTAAATGGAGTTAAAATATTCTGGAAATAGAAATTTATTGTGTATAATGGAGAACCGGACGCATGGCATTTTTCGGTGAATTTATTGGACACCGGAGCAACGTATCGAGGACCTTTAGCCATTTGGATTGTGAACCAGACCCAGTTGGACCGAACCAAACCAACCTGACCCGAAACCCGCATGCAAACCCTAGCAGCCGCCGGATTTCACTGTAGCAGCCTATAAAAAGGGCCGCCTTGACATCCGTGCCCAGCTCCTGAACCCTAGCCGCCGTCGTCTCCAAACCCAACCCCGACTCTCCTGTGATCGACCCATCCGCCGCATCCCATCAACCCCCCTGCTCGAGACGTCGCCGCCGCCGCCGGATCAACCTCCCTAGCCGCAGTTCGTCCCCGACGCCGCGACTCCCCTCGACCCCGACTCGCTGCTGGGAACAGCAGCCGTCGACCTCCGTGTCCGCCGTATCCCCTCGACGTGCCGCCTACAGCCGTTCGACAGAGACCCCCACCCGCTCGTCGACCTCCGCCGCGAGCACAGCGACCCGAGCGCGGCTTCACCCCGCCGCCGAGTCGCACAGCAACCCCGAGAGCGGCCTCACCCCTCCGCCGCGAGCACAGCGACCCCGAGTGCGACTTCTCCGCCTCACAGCGTCTCCGCAGACACGAGACACGAGCAGCAGCGCGCGAGGACACGACCAGGATACAGATTGGACTCTCGGTCACTTGGAAAACAGAATCCACGGAGCCCTGTACAGGTACTGTTTTCTCCCTACTCGCAACTCCGTTTTCAATTCCGTCGATTGCTATGCGTAGACTGTATAACCCTCTCGGTGCCCGTGCAACTTGCTCGGCGCATCGCGTCCTGTAGTGGTCGTACACCGCGATCCAAAACAGGAAAAAACAACGCCCTGTTTTACCCCGGAACTGAGTCCGCCCCGCCAAACGGGACGACTTGGTCGCACGTGGTCTTTACCAAACTGTGCGCGACGTTGATACGGTCGTGTAGGATTTCGCAGAAGTCGATTCGGAGGTGCGTGCACCCCGGAATCAACGCGTATCCGCCGACGACACCCCGTATCCGTCGATTCTGAAATACGCTGTAACTTCGTGTACACATGTCAGATCGAGACGAAACTTGCGCCATCGGATCCATAGTAATACGCTGGTCCTGTGAGCCAAGTTTGGTTCGATTCTGAGAACGTTGACAAAATCACGTATCGTGGGCCCCACAAGCTCCACTTGACGGGTGATTTTGAGATCGGCTCATCGGAATCCAATTCTGGAAGTTCCGTTGGGTTCGTATCATCATTCCTGACTTTTAGACACTGAGTTTGCGGAATTTGGAGACCTTTGACCCAGATGCGCTTTTCGGTGCAAAGTGGGCCCACATGTGGAACCCGCTTTGGCCCGAAAATGACCTTTTTGCCCCTGTGTCCAAATTGGACGTAAGGACAGGCATTTCCAGCTATTTGACATCTTCTGAGACTGTTGGTGATGTTATTACAGCTTTTGGAGTAGTACCTACCGGATCCACTGATACAGGGACAGTCATTGGTTTTCGGACATCAGGCAAGTGTACCTTGCCAATCTATGCAGCTTAGTTATCTATTTTCCTTGCTTATATATATATTGCTGTGCATGCTCAACCTAGGACTGTGTGACGTACTTAGCGTCCGATTATCAGTCGGGTGCCGACACTGTACACAGTGTTGGGTACGGTCATCTAGAGATAGACATCCGTGACACTTTATTCCCGTACTTGTCTTATCAAGTACTCTATGACCCAGGACACTGGACACTATTCATGAGACAGGATTTTTCCGAGATATTCGTGGTGATTCTGTATAGGATATAGGACATGGACATTATATTCTTTGATACTGTATGACTGGTTGCATTTAGCTATGATCACGCTTGACATGGGCATGAGACGTTATGGTCATGATATGCGTGGTTACATTGGGTGGGGAGAGACACACAGGCTACAGACTGTTTACATATATATATCTTCTATTATTGAGAGGTCGTAGACTCTCGTAGCAGAGCTAGACCCACTACCGGTTATTACCGCTACCGGCTCCCCGACACAGAGCTTGTAGTGGCTCAGCCTGAGACTAGTGCTGCTCTCACTTGCATTTACACTTAGATGGTTACATATTTACCCCTTTGTTTCATTTAGTTATATATTGCTGCACTGCTTATCTGTATTTATTGGCATGAGCTTTCTTGTACCTTGCTATGTCCCCTGAGGACCTGGATCCGGATTTTTGTCCCCAGATTTTGCAGACGAGGTTTATCCCGAGGTTTACGGGACCGGAGCAGGAGCTGATCCAGGAGTTGTACCACCATCCGAGGATGAGGTCTTAGCTGAAGACTTCTCTTGAGCATCCTTGTCTATGCTCAGCTTTTATTATTTATTTTAGTCTTTCATATTCTGGTCAGATGAACCATTGTACTAGATATTTATCGGGTTGTTCCCCGAAGTACTATGTGAGACTTGCTGATGATTTATATTCCTTATTTAATCTGTGGATCATGTTTATGTCTTGTGTGGATGAGATTAGTTGTACCATGATTGTCGTAGACTTGTTTTACAGCTTAAGTATGCCCTGATGGATCCTTTATAGTGAGTTGGTCCATCGGTGCGTACTGCTGGCCGTTGACACGCGTCTGGTCCCACGGTATTTTGGGACTGGGGCGTGACACTACCAACCCGAAAATCACTCCTAAACTTGAGGGTCCCTGTCTGCACCATCGACAGGCTCAGGTCCATAAAATATTGGACACCACTCCTCTGGATACTCTGGAAAAAATATGTCCAGTCAGGACTGGAGCAAGTACACCTCTAACAGCAGTTCCAGTTAAATGATAAAAACTATAAAACAGTTGTAGCAAGTAGTAAGGTGAAGGAAATAAAGTATGAACAAGAAATATACATATCACTGGTGCATAAAGGTAAAGATGCATGAATATCAGAGCAAGATAGTAACAACTTCAAGATACAAGAAATCTAAACTAAGAGTAAGTCTGTGCACAAGAACGTGTAGTGAGTCCAGCATGAGATACATGTAGTGAGTCAAGTCCAGAAACTATAAGTGAGATCAGCAAGAAATGCAAGAGAGTCCAGACTATAAAGAATGAACTCGGTGTCTTTGAAATACTTGTTTCGATATATAAACGGCTAGGGGTATGTATGGCTCACCGCGCACTGGGTGCGCGGCTGCTATCATTCCAGATTAGACTAGAGGGGGTAATTCCTGATGATTCTAGATGGGAATGTTTACATGTCTACTCGAGTATTTCCCCGCCCCAACTAGTACAAGTGAATCCAAGACTCGACACGTAAATCAAGTATGAGTCCAGCCTGAAACATGAGTGATGCTTATAGTGATGCCTGTAGGTGATGCCAGTAGGTGATTCCAGAATAGAGGCCAGAAACATGAAATATATGTGTCACAAGTAAATGAATCCAGAAATACCAGTCCGTGTCTCGTGTTGTGCTAGAATAATCAGATGATACTATACTAGAAGCTGAATCATAATAATCATCAGATAATGAAAACTATCAGAGAATATACTCGCCTGACGTCCTGAGCAACTGGCGATCCGAACTGGTGTCGCAAGGACCTATTACGAAAAGCAAAGTTAAACATGGTTCTAATGAGTTAAACAGCTATAAAATAACTAAAAATAGGCTTCTAGGGTCGTTCTAGGTCAAACGGATCAAACCGGTGAAATCTGGGTCAAAAAGTCAACTCTGGATCTAAAAAGTCAACTCTAGGTCAAAATTTGACTTTGGCGGTCAACCGAGTCAACTACGGTCAACTATAGGTCAAACTAGGGTACCCCTAAAATTCTAGGTCAAAACTAGGTCCTTAAGCTAATAAATCCTCAAACTCGTCTCCTTGAGATACCGGGATACCCTCGGTGTCCGATACCTCACCCTACGCTATACGCCCCATCTATACCCTCTAAAACCTATGCTAGCACGCGTAAATATATACACATATACATAAAAATCTATCTCTAAACTCAAACCTAGGCAATTGCTCAAAAACCCCGCTCGAAACTCAATACCTTGGATATCTCATGGTATTGAGATACCTTGATATCTCAAGGTATTGAGATATCTCCCAATACCCCTCTAACTACCCCTCTAGTTGGCTATTTATGCATATAGACATATTCCTAGTTAATAATCTAGGCTAAAATATATATATATCAAGCACATATAAGTATCTACATAACTATATATATATATATATATATATATATTCACACATACACATATACACATATACAAATATCCCTCTCACACCTATACATATATATTCATTTATATCTAGTTATATCTAAACTATCTAGCTAGCTATATGTATATATATCTATACATATAGATCTATCTATCTTTCTAATATCTATTTATCTATCTAGTATCTATCTATCTAACTATCTAACTATCTAGTATCTATCTATCTAACTATCTATCTAACTATTATCTATCTATCTATTTATTTATGAATCTATCTATAGATCTATCTATCTATCAATCTGTCATGCCCCAGTCCCAAAATATATGGAACCAGGCTACGTGGCATTGGCCAGCTGACACGTCTTCGAGGATATCCCAATTTAATAGATCCTGGCGAAGCGTGCTACGCTGTCCTAAATCTAACAAGTCTAATATCAACAACAGGCAGTGTCTAATCTCATCCACAAACAACAAGTAAAATACTGAAATGAAAGACTAGAATATAAGAAACATAGTCGAATGACATAGTACAACTAAAATATGTCTGGTGGGAACAAACCCACTACAAATGTTGGAGATAAAGTACTGATAGTCTGAAATAAGAGTACTGATAATAAGAGTGACTGGAACAACTGCTAACTAGGTAGGGTGCTCCAGTCATAGGCGGAAGGCCTACCAATATGATCAGGGGTACTCCGATGGAAGGACCTCTAGCTCCTCGTCAAGAGCAAACCTCGTCTCCACACCTGGCCCGTACACTGTGGGATAATAGGTCTCGTCCAGATCTGGAAGATAACCAAGTCCTCAGAGGGACGTAACAAGATACAATATGCATGCCAGATATAGTACTGAATAAAAGTAAAGAGGGTGTGCTAACCATCTAAGTGAATGCAATGTAAGGACAATCTCGGAACGTATAGGTAGGTGTAGGCATAACGTCCAACATCCTCTAGAGTATGGTACCTGCAACGTCCATCATTCCGAAAAATAAGGTATCTGTATATATATAACGTCCACACTCTAAGGGACGTGGTATCTGTAATGTATATACGTCCGTAACACTCCAAAGAGCGCGGTGTCTGAATATAGGGAGTCACCGGGTCTGTGGTTCCTCTGGATACCACGGAGTCCGATGGATGTATCCCATACGTTTATCAGTTGTCCTTTCCGCCCAATGTAGATATGCAAGTCGAATACACGACATGAGTGTCTCGTATCTATATGCCAAGTCTCATCTAACTATATTACTCTAGAATATATGCTAATCCGTGATGCATGTCGTACGTACCGATAGCGAATCGGGTACGCGGACCCGCATCCCAATATGAATGTACCATCATGATACGTGTAAGTGTCATGGTCTAGGAAGATATCAAAATATCCTCACAGTAGAAGGTGAGTCAGCTAGCAACTAGGTCAAGTACACTATTCATCGACGCATTGTCGACTGCACCTGAGTCAATCTCGGACGCGCACAGTTTTATGCATATTTGCAACATTTATCATTTTAATTTTAAGCAGTAAATCAGCAAGGTATACTTGCCTATCCCGGGTAGCTGCGAAATCCAAAGTCCTGCTCCTGATTCCTCGGCGGTACTGTCCAGTAGTCCTATATATGATATAATAATGACAATATTAGTCGCTACAATAGAACGACTAAAACACACTGCTTGTATCTACAACTGACACAGGGCCTGGACTGTACAACTAGTGGGACCCCTTAGTACATATATTTTTTTATAGATATCACATATATATTTATGTGTACACTCATACATATTTAAATATACTAAAACAATATGTATGTTTAATAGTATATTTAAAATTAGTATCTTTATATTTTTACTTAATAGCACACCAATACATATGTATATATACACATATTAATTATTACATTTATATGCATATAATAGGTAAATACATAGTCTCATATAACTATACATATACATATATTTAGATAGAAATTATGTACATAAATTAATATACACAACATAAATGAAAGGTATATAAAAATATATATACATACATGTAGATATCTATATATATATATATATATATATATATATATATATATATATATATATATATATATATATATATATACATACTAGAGGTTTAATACGTATAAGTATTTAATATATAATATTATATTACATATAATATTCTTAATTCCAGAAAATATATTTAACCACAATATATATTATATATTTAATATTCTTCATATATATTAAATATACATTCATACATACATACATACATACATACATACATACATACATACATATATATATATATATATATATATATATATATATATATATATATGCTACATAGGTATACATTTTTAATATAAAGATATAATATATAAAAAATATACCTTATTATTTTACATATATAATACTAAATTACAGAAAAACATTATTTAAACTATGATTTATATTAACTACATACTATTTTCGTATAATACAATATATATACATACATCTATAAATTTATATATATACATATACACATATATACGAAATAGGTATTTTAGCGCATAGAAGGTATTTATAAATAACATAAGTATATTATTAGTGTAACATATATTTATATTTACTGATATATACACAGTATACAAGGAAATACAGCAGGTATATATATTTATACAGGGTATTTATATAATTCAGAAAATACGTATTAAATATAAAAAAATACGGGATCTATATATATCAACCTTGCAACCTAAAATACATGTATAAATACTAACATTTATACATAAAATATTGTACCTAATTGAAGCTCAGGTCGAGGGGGTCCCGGTGGCTGGCCGTCGACGGCGGGGGTGGCCGGACGGAGCTCCGGCGAAGCTCGGGGTGGTCGGCAAATCAGCAGCGGTTTGGGAGCTCCTGGCACTGCGGGGGTCTTGGCGGCCGGCTGCGGCGTCGTCTGAGGGCGAGCCGCGGCGGGGAAGGAGAGGACTGGCCGGGGGTGGCGTCAGTGAAGCACGGCGGCCGGAGGTTCAGCGGTGGCGGAATAATAGGGGGTCGGGTGGTCGGGTTGGCTCAGGGGAGTGGGGAACTCGGGTTGAGGACGGGGCTGCTGGGGGTGGCTGTAGGCGGCTAGGCGGCGGGTGGCGGACGCTGGAGGTAGTGGGAAGGTTGGCGAGTGTGGACGGGTGGCTATGGGGGTGGTCGGAGTGGGTAGCTGGCCGGAGTGGGGCGGCGGGTGATGGGCAGTGAAATCGGGCTGGGGGCTGAGTGTTTAGTGAGTTAGGGTTTTGGTAGTGTTTCTCCTTGGTTTGTGTGCATTAATGAGATATAATAATATATATGTAGGAGAGAGAGTGGGGGGGCTGCCTAGGGTTAGGGCCGGCTGGACATAGTTTATTGGGGAGTTGGGGATGTTCATCAAGATGAGGGGAGGGCTAGGAATGTAGCATTTTGAATGAAGGGCCATGATGTGCCCTTCATAAAGGGGTGCAAGTACACTGAATGGGGGGAAAATAAATGGATACGGTTAGGGAATGACATTCTTTTCTCCATGATGTTTGGCCAATGAGAGGGGGACACCTCATTGTAATTTTGCAAAAAAGGCCCCTTAACGATTTGGTATTTGTACAATTCCTAAAATTGGAGATTTGATGTAAACAGACACCATGTTTGGTGTTCTTTATTGGGCTAGGATGGTGTATGGTATTTTTTATGAGGCTTATGGGTGTGGTGTGGGTTGGAGTTGGGTCTAATTTAATTTAGGTTAGGTTAGGTCACCACGTAAATAAATTCATAATTAATTCACCGGTGTCTCTAATTTAATTTAATAAAAACCCGAGGGTCTAAATTGGGTTAGACAAGGGTCATTAGTGTAGTAGGCTCAGTGTACAATAATGTCATGATCTGGGTTGGTCAAGACGGATCGAGATGGGGTCTCTATTTCGATTGGAACGGACAACGAACGTAATTACGCAATTTATTTAAATTGCGTACGAACGTTTGTAATGACTTTTGTGCAACTAAAATCAGGCACGAAAATCAGTATCCGGGGTTTGTTCTAAGTTCAATATGATAGGTTACTATGTCTAGGCCTAGGTATGTGATACTAACATCTATTAATCCATCTATCTATTTATATCTACTAGCTGCTACTGGCACCGCTACACGCTGCTACGCGACCCCGCTGCTAAAGCAAATACTGCCCCGCTTCAATGCCTAGATGCTGCTGCTGCTGTGCTGGAGATGCTGCTGCTGCTGCTGTTGGGCACATCAGCGCGCTGTGCACTGCTTGCTGCGCTGCGCACTCCGCTGCCCCCCTCGCTGCCTCGTCGCACTGTCACACGCACACACACATAAACACGCCCACATATATCTATATATATATACAAACATACACATATATTTATCTACAATAGTATATATATATATATATATAGACACACACACACTAACATCTATATACTAACACACACACACACACACTTATGTATATTAGTACACACATATAAACACACACACACACACACACATATATATATATATATATATATATATATATATATATATATATATATATATATAAGCACACATATCCATATAC